>JAJPUD010011776.1:42018-52785 GCA_023553655.1 Myrmecobius fasciatus
AGTAATTGTGTCTGTAATTTGCTGTTTCACCCATTCATTCTTTAGGAGAAAATTATTTAGTTTCCAATGGGTTTTTGGTCTATTTTCTCCTGGCCTTATATTGCATGTGATTTTTATTCCGTCATGATCTGAAAAAAATGCATTTATTATTTCTGCCTTCCTGCATTTGATTTTGAGGTTTTTGTGTCCTAACACATGGTCAATTTTTGTATAAGTTCCATGGACTGCAGAGAAAAAAGTAAACTCCTTTCTGTCTCCATTTAATTTCCTCCAAAGATCTATCATACCTAACTTTTCTAACATTTTGTTTACCTCCTTAACTTCTTTCTTATTTATTTTGTGGTTTGATTTATCAAGTTCTGAGAGAGGGAGGTTGAGATCCCCCACTATTATAAGGAGGATACTTTTGAGTAACAGAATAGCTGTGTTTTAATATTTGAAGTGTAGTCATGTGGAAAAGAAATTTGATTTGTTCTGGTTGAACTCATAGGGCAGAACCAGAAGAAACTGAAGGAAGTTGCAAAGATGACAAAAGAGTTGAGTGATAGTTTTACACTGGGGAAAAAAAACTTACCAACAATTTGAGTTATAGAAAAGTAAAGTATACTACGTAGTGTGGTGGTAGGCTTCTCCTTGGAATCAAGGCTGAAAGGCTACTTGTTGGATGCATTATAGTGATTATTCCTTTTATGTATAAGCTGGAATGAATTAATATGGAGGTCCCTTTTGATTCTCTATTCTACAATTATGAAATGTTTTTAGCAGATCAAATGTTGTTTGATGCTATATGTTCAATAGCCTCTATCTAGTTCTTTGTATTGTTCTCAGTGACAATTGGTTATTATGCTCTTTTTTCACAATATCTGAAACTCATACTCTTATACCTGGAAAGAACTTTATTTCAGAGGTGAGATTAATCCATCTTCAAAAGCAGTTTTGTTCATTTACTCAATACCTCATCCTTTTTTCTTGTCTTAATGTAAGCTCAATCAATTATTGTGTTCTATTTCAAACATCAGACCTTAGAGATGGTAGCAGAAATCACTTACCCCATTCCTTGTTATATATTCTCTCTTAGTCCCTTTATTTTAATTATTTTTTTTGGTACTTTCCCTTTTTAGGTATAATTTCTGAGGGATGATGTCTAGTGGTCATTGACAAAAGGGAATATTTTAAATCATATGAGTTTCTTCTGTCAATACCATATATTCAGAGAACTCCAAATTTTGACATTTCTCTAACTTGTCTACTCTGAGCCACATTGTATGCCATATGAATATAGAGAAAATTTCAATTTAATATATTTGTTTTCTTTGGAAAAATGCTTTATAGTTGTCCCAGTGTTGTAGCATCATCTTTTAGATTTTCCCTACTTATATTTAAATTCTTTTTAAAATTTATGCTAATTGATATTTTTAAGGAATATTATTTATGGTCATCAAAAACAAAAATAAAACATATTTTAATGAATAAGAATTGAAAAATAGCATTTTAATGTAATCTTCTAAAAGCATGAATGAATTATTACTGTGACAGAAGCAAATGTTTTAGAAACTATATGCTAATTATTCCAAAGATTAAATATTTATCAATGTAGGCATTATTTGGTGGTGGAAGGATGAGAATCAATAGAATTAAAATAATAAATGCCAATTGTATTAGTTACCATGTATGTGATATTTGGTAAATCACTGATACCCTGTGTTGTGGTATCTTCATTTATTCAAATACCTTTCCTAATATCCTTCTTGGGTTTGATATTAGGAACCAATCCACTCCTGGATATTGGTTATTATGATAGCAACCATCATTGCTTCATTTATTTATTTATTTTTGTTGATTAATTGCATATGTGGACTTGTGACGAATAATATAGCAAAGTTCCTCTGCTAAAGCAGATCTGCAACGATTTTTGCTGTTTATTATCTTGCCTAATTGCCTTTTACATTTAAGATTGTCACTTGTCCAGGTTCATATACCCAATGGCCCTTCAATATTCCCAAAGTACTTTCCCTACCTTATCTCATTGACAGTTATCAGCAACTTTGTGAGGGAGCTATTGTAGGTGTTTCTAACCCATTTTGAGGATATGAAACTGAGTCTTAGAGAGTTTAAATGACTGGTTCAAAGTCAAAGAAATAGAAATGTCAAAGGCACTTTATTCATTATATCAGGCTACTTTCAAAAATATTAAATATCCCTCATATAAATGTTAAGAATGAATAATCCCATGTCTGAAAAGTTGTGCTATAGCTATCAGTGGTGTTTTAGTGTAACTGTTAGCTTTAATAAATTAAGTAGTCTTAAAATATTAATAATGTAAAACTACAATGAGAGTTTAGAGGCACACTTAACGAGTAGAAAAGGAAGAAAAATCATCAGTCTAGTAGAGAAGAAAGCAATAAAGGATTTCACCTGGTCAAAAGAAAATTATGAAGTGAGAGAGAATGGAGAAGAGCATGTTTTTGTCAATGATAAAATGATAAAGATTAAAAGAGAGAAAGGGGACAAATTGTTGGGAGACCTATGACAAATTTGACACAAGGAAACATTTTGCCATTGCACAGTTTTTCGATGGCTGTAATGAGTTTTCCAGAAAGGCTGTAGATCTTACTTAATGAACAAGTTCAAATTTTAGATAAATTATCATATATCTCAAATGTCTTTATCATAATCCTTCTTAAACACAATAGAATGGAATAGATTAGTCATATCCCCTCTAGGCTTGAGACTATATTACAGGCTACAAAATTCTAAACTTCTTTGTCTTACTGAAGTCAGAAATGTTTGGATATTTCTTATGACAACAGGAAGCAACACACAATAAATTGAATTATCTTTCTAATAATAAAATTGAAAAATAATGGTGGATAATTCCTCCCAAACTGTCTGAGTTATTGATGATTTTGCATATCACAGAAGTGGAACTTTAGAAATTATCTGAACATCTCATTTTACAAGTGAGTGAACTGAAGCAAAGTACAGGGGTTTCTTCATGATCCTTGGGTCATATGCTCAAGCATAATGTCAACTCCTGGTCTTATGAATGTGTCTTTTTTTCACCTCTAAATACATTCAGAATCAGCTTCTCCCTCATGTCATTATCTTTTTATCTGGATCTTGCAATTTCAATTTTCTAAAGCTTCGTCAAAGTTTAATCTCCTTGAATTCTGTATGTGCATGCACATATGTACATGTATATGTATTGTAGACATAGATGTTTATATATATATGTGTGTGTATATACTTTTATGTTTTTCTGAGAAAGAATGAAAAATATAGATACAAAATTAATCAGATTTATAACTTCATTCAAGTTGACTAAGAATAAAATTTATTTCATGTTATAATTTTAACATTTTATTTTGAACAATGGGATAATTCTCTATTTTCTGGCATTTTGATTATAATTTCCATGGCCATTTAAAATTCTTAAGTGTGTTGTTCAAATATATAACATAAGAATGTAAAAGCAAATGTAATGAAAAAATCCCCTCAGGTTGTTGTTAATTTTTGGCATTGTGTAATTAAAACACTTTTTAAATGTTATCTTTTGGCAGTATCTAATTAGTAAAACCATCTGCTGAAGTAGTGCCAACCCATCTGTCTGTAATGTTTTTCTCTTCATTTTTATAAAAAGAGTCAGCCTTTTTCTGGTCCCTGTCTAATTAACTTCTTTCACTGTAGAATATAATGTTACACAACTTTGTTTACACATTTCTCAAAAATATGAATTTGTTGGAGTACCTATATGTAGTTTATAGACATAGAATACATAGTCAAGAAACACTAATTAAGCACCTACTGTGTGCTAGCAATGTGCTAAATGATGGGATACAAAGAAAAGTAAAAGGCAGTTCTTGCCCTTGGAGAGCTCATAATTTAATGGGGGAGGGAGAAATAATCTGCAAAGAATTATATACAAACTCTCTCTCTACTCCCACCTAAAAATACTATGTATTATATATGTATATATATATATGTATATATATATATGTATCACATGATAATTTAGTTCCAAGAGACACACACATGCATATTTGTGTATATCTAAATGTGTATGTATATGTATGCCAATGTCAGTATCTGAATGTGCACTGATTTATGTGTGTATATATATATATGTGTAGTATATACTATATATATATATATATATACACACACACACAAACAATCTGTAACTGACTGCATATGGAACTCAACTATAAGATGAAGAGAATTAGTCAATATGCATTTAGAAAGGGTTTCCTCAATAGGAGCTCCTCATGTAAATTAAATGAAACACACACAGAGAGAAATGGACCCACACAAAAGAGGCAACAATATTTTGAGAGTTTAAATCTAAGATTATAGTGCTAGAAATTACAACTACAGGATGATGATGATGATGAACAAGAACCACAATAGCCTTTATATAGTACTTTAAGCATTAAAAAGCACTTTACAGATATTGTTTCATTCCATTCTCACAACAACCTAGTTAGCTGTATACTATTGCTATTCCTGTTTTGCATATGAGGAAAATGAAATTTAGTAAAAATTAGTGATTTGCCCAGGATTACACATCTAATAAGTATCTGAAGTTAGATTGGAACCTATTTCATTACTTGTGAAACATTGGTTAAAATACTTGGCTATATATAAATCTATCCCTATATAAGTAAAAATATTTGGCATATATATGTGTGTGTGTGTATAGAAATACATATTATAGGGGGGCAGCTAGGTGGCGCAGTGGTTAGAGCACCAGCCCTGAAGTCAGGAGGACCTGAGTTCAAATCTGGTCTCAGACACTTCCTAGCTGTGTGACCCTGGGCAAGTCACTTAACCCCAATTGCCTCAGCAAAAAAAAAAAAAAAAAAGAAATACATATTATATAGAGAGATAAATATATTTATTTGTATAGAGATATACCATTATAAACATAGGTATAATGCATATAATATATAAACAATATGATATACTTATATAGTAATAATTCATATTATATGTAACATAATTTGTATATTGTATAATGTCTACATAATACTTATATGCATGATTATTAAATATAAAACACATGTTATCTATGTATAAATATATCATATATTTCATTTGTATAAATTCTCAAGTATTTTGACCAGTGTGTTCTCTAAGTACTTGATTAGCTGTAACTTTACTGTTTTCCAACAGTGTGAGCTTGGATAAGTTTATTATATTTCCAGTTTTAAATTTCTTCTTTTGTAAAGTTATACTTTTAGAATACTCGATATTTCAGATAACTTCTAGTGCTAAGACTTTGTTTGAATTCTACTTTAATGTTCTCCAAAACAAAGGAGATCCCATTTTATTATTTCCTTCAAAGATGCTACAATAGCATTTATAATATATTGTGGTCTGGGATCATCTTTTCCTTTCTAATTTTATGCCATTCGAGGGTTAAGCCCTGGTCTAGCATATTTACCGAACTAGAAATGCTTTGAGTATTGACATAGTGATGAATTTTACTTCTTGATCTGGGAACCATTCTAATAATTTTGGAGAAAGGTTTATTACAAAATTGTCTAAAAATTGGTTCTTTTCCCCCTACTCCCAGAAATTCTTTAATGTAAGCCATGACATGTTATATGTTGAAATAATAGCAATACAATTTAAACAAAGTGGTTTATGTATTTTATAATCTGTGAATTTCCTTACAACCCTTTGATATAATTGTACTATAATGATTGTTATAAAATAATTAATAGCATATACTACTTTGTTTTGACTAATAAACAATATAATAAAATATTTGTAATAATAATAATTTAATAACTACAACTACTGTTATCCTTATTCTAGGAATGAATTTTTAAAAGCTTGCATTAAGTGCTTACTTTGTGCAGAACACTGTGCTAATTGCTAGGAGTACAGTTAAAGGAGTCATTTTACAAATGAGAAAACTAATTCAGAGAAGTTAAATTAACCTTAGTTATATGGTCTAGTATCAAAAGCAGACTTTAAAATCATATCTTCCTGATTGAATTCTCCTCCATCCCTGAAGGAATCAAGCAGTGATAAAATTATGGATATTTAAATGTTAGAGAAGAATTTGTGAACACAACATAGTAAAAGAAATTACTTTCTCAAATTTTTATAATACAGTTTAGAAAGCCTTGGGTGCTATAAAATGCAGAAAATAAAATTCACTTTGGAAAATAATGTATCAATATGATAAAAGTCAGTTATGTATATGTTGATTGCTACTTATTCTACTTTCTTAAGATTTGGTTATATGAGAAAATGTACTAGAGAATGAAAGCATAATAAAAAAAACCTGACACATGTAGCACTTTAACATTTGTAAAGCACTTTACATACAATATCTTTTGTTAGTTTTATAACAGTTAGATGAATTGGATGCCAAGGTTATTTTTCCTAGTTTGTGAATGACAGACCAAGTTCAGAGAATTTTAAATAAGTTGCTCATGGTCACACAGCTAATGAATTTTGAATGAATTATTGAATCTCAAGTCCTCTGAATTTCAAGCACAGTTTTATGTCCGTTGTATAGCAGAAAGATAACTTTCACATCAGGTATGTCAATTTCAGATCTTTACAGTATGAATTGAATAATAGAATCAATACTGGGAGGGCAAGGATTAGACTGCAAGAGTGTGTTTGGATGTAAAAGAAATTGTTGGGTAGGAATCTAATTGTAATGTTATTTAAAAACATATTTGCATAGCCTTTGCTAATTTAAGTCCTTTTTTCACATGATTCTTGTAATGACTTTGTTAGGTAGGTAAATCAAGTAAGATCTCTATTTTATACATGAAGAAACAGCATTGCCTTTTCCATTTCACATAGTTAAAAAGTAGTGGAAACCACATTTTTGATCTCTAGTCCAAGGGGCTCTTTATAATCTGAATGAACTACCTGCAAGGAATTCATTAGATGATGTGAAGTAGATGTTTTTAGTTCAGGGTGAAGAATGATTGTTTTATCTCTTTTATAAGACCTTTGAATAAGACTTTGTATTTTGTATCAACAATTCAATCATTCATGGTAGGAATCAGCTTTTCAGTATTTATATTTATTTAATTGTGTACCTCTGCAATTTTAACATTGCTTTTTCCTCATATACTACATATGTATAGACCAATGGGTTACATGGGATATTTATCCTGGGAACAATGCAAAGGCTGGGAAAAATATGATGAAAAATTACAGTCCTTTGCAGTGAGCTATCCCTAGCTCATTTATAGGCAGTCATTAGAAAGAACAACATGAGACATCCGGGGGTGGAGCCAAGATGGCGGAGTGAAAACATGACTCTCTGCATCTCCTCTGATCTTCTCTCAAATCAACAATAAAATAAAACTCTGAACTGATCTTCAAGTCAACGAATTCAGAAATACTTGGATACTGTTTGCTGATATCTCTGAAGAACTTCACATCAGGTTTGTCTAACTCAGAGGGATAAAGAGTGGTGTAGGCCGGAAGTGAGGGTGGGACTCAGCTCAGCTCCTTGTGGCAAAAACTCCAAACTCCAAACACCCGGAGTTTATATGAGGCACTCTGGACACTCTGCCCGGATTGGGGGCAGGTGTTCTGGCAGACTTGCCTTGTTTAAGGAGTAATTCGGACTTAGTCCTAGCCCCCACCTGCCCAGTACCTTAAATTAATTCACCAAATTGCCCCAGGGCAAAGAGCTTTAGCTGAGGTTTTTCCAAACCTTAAAGAGATAATACACGCTGTTTAAAAAAAAAAAAAAATGAAGAAGCAAAAGAGACCTCTCACCATAGACAGCTTTTATCGAGACAGAGAAGGGCTCACCCCAGATCCTGAGGTTCCTTTAGACAAAACTTCAGAGGATGTTATTAAGGACCATCACTGGTCCCCTTTTCAAAAGGCCTTTCTGGAAGATTGCATACAGAATATCAAAAGAGAGCTGGAGGATAAGTGGGAAAATAAACTGAAGTCAGTGCAAGAAGCCCTCCAAAAGAGATATGATGAAGACACCAATTTATTGAAAAATAAAATTAGTGAAGTGGAAAAAGAGTGCAATGAACAAATTGGCCAGTTACAAAAGGAGCTTAAAAAGGTAACTGAAGAAAACAACACTTTAAAAATAAGAATTGAACAAATGCAAGTGAATGACTCAATAAGACTTCAAGAATCAGTCAAACAAAAACAAAAAAAAAATGAAAAATTAGAAGAAAATATGAAATATCTCCTAGTAAAACAACTGACTTGGAAAATAGATCTAGGAGAGACAGTGTAAGGATTATTGGACTTCCTGAAAGTCATGATGAAAAAAAGAATCTAAACACTATCTTCCAGGAAATCCTGAAAGAAAACTGCCCTGAGATTGTAGAATCAGAAAGCAAAATCACCATTGAAAGAATTCACCGATCACCTCCTGAAAGAGACCCCAAAATTAAAACCCCAAGGAATATCGTGGCTAAATTTCAGGACTGTAGCACCAAGGAAAAGTTTCTGCTAGCAGCTAGAAAGAAACAATTCAAATAGCGAGGATCAAAAATTAGAATCACACACGATCTGTCAGCCTCCACATTGAAGGATCGAAGGGCCTGGAACCGGATATTCTGAAGGGCAAAGGAACTTGGATTACAACCAAGAATAACGTATCCAGCTAGAATGAGCATTATCCTCCAGGGAAGAAGATGGTCATTCAATGATATAGGTGAATTTCACCTATTTCTAATGAAAAGACCAGATCTGAACAAAAAATTCGACCTCCAAACACAGAACTCAAGAGATGCATAAAAAGGTAAAAAGGAAAGGACTCTTGAGAACTTTATTTCTACTAGGGGGATACTTAAAGTTTGGGGATATAATTAACTAGATATTACTTTGATAACATGAAAAAGAGAACTAGAGAGGGAAAGGTTGTCATACTGGGGAAAAGAGGGAAAAAGTGGTAAAACAAGATCTAAAAAAAGGAGGTAAAAACAAGGTAAAATCTCTTGAAGAGGCAAAGAAAATATAATTGAGAGAAAGAGAGGAGGGAGATGAGCATTGTGTAAATCTTACTCTCATCAGGTTGGGCTCTAAAAGTGTATATCAGACACTTGATTTCACAAAGAAACTTTTCTGTTGCTAGAGGGAAGTGGGAGGGAAAGGAGGAAAAGTAAGAGACAAACTAATAGAAGGGAAAATAGAAGAATCAGGGGAAAGGAGTAAAAACAGGGGGAGGGGACCTAAAGGGTGGAGTATTGTTTGGGGGAGGAGGTCATCAAAAGCAAAGTACTGAGGAGGGGGGGAAGGGAGAAAGAGGAAAGGAAAGGGGAAAACATAATTTGGGTAAATAAGATGGCAGGAAATAAAGAATTAGTTATTTTAACTGTGAATGTGAATGGGACGAACTCTCCCATAAAGCAGAAGCGGATATCAGACTGGATTAAAAATCAGAATCCCACAATATGTTGTCTACAAAGAAACACATCTAAAACATAGTGACACATATAGGATGAAGGTAAAAGGCTGGAGCAGAAAATATTATGCTTCAGGTGAACAAAAAAAAGCAGGGGTAGCAATCCTTATCTCAGATCAAGTAAAAGCCAAGATAGATCTAATCAAAAGAGATAAGGAAGGAAACTATATTTTATTAAAGGATACCATAGATAATGTAGCAATATCAATACTAAATATATACGCACCAAGTGCAATAGCATCCAAATTCCTAGGGGAGAAATTAAGGGAGAAGCAAGAAGAAGTAGATAGCTAAACTATACTAGTGGGGGATCTATACCTTGCTCTCTCACAATTAGATAAATCAAACCACAAAATAAACAAGAAAGAAACTAGGGAGATAAACCAATTGTTAGAAAAGTTAGGGAGTTTACTTTTTTCTCAGCAGTCCATGGAACCTATACAAAAATTGACCATGTGTTAGGGCATAAAAACCTCAAAATCAAATGCAGAAAGGCTGAAATAATAAATGCATCTTTTTCAGATCATGATACAATAAAAATCACATGCAATATAAAGCCAGGAGAAAATAAACCAAAAGTTAATTGGAAATTAAATAATCTAATCCTGAAGAATGAATGGGTGAAAGAGCAAATCATAGACACAATCAATAATTTCATCCAGGAGAATGACAGTAATGAGACAACATACCAAAATTTGTGGGATATGGCCAAAGCGGTTATAAGGGGCAATTTTATATCTCTAGATGCTTACTTGCATAAAATAGAGAAAGAAAACATCAACGCATTGGGCTTATTATTAAAAAAACTAGAAAAAGAACAAATTAAAAACCCTCAATTAAATACCAAATTGGAAATTCTAAAAATAAAAGGAGAAATCAATAAAATTGAAAACAAGAAAACTATTGAATTAATAAATAAAACTAAGAATTGGTTCTATGAAAAAACCAACAAAATAGATAAGCCTTTAGTTAATTTGATAAGAAAAAGGAAAGAGGAAAATCAAATTGTTAGTCTCAAGAATGATAAGGGAGAACTTTCCTCCAATGAAGAGGAAATCAGAGCAATAATTAGGAGTTACTTTGCCCAACTTTATGCCAGTAAGTTTGATAATCTAAATGAAATGGAGGAATATCTACAAAAATATAGATTGCCCAGGTTAACAGAAGAGGATATAAATTATTTAAATAGCCCCATATCAGAAAAAGAAATAGAACAAGCTATTAACCAACTCCCTAAGAAAAAATCTCCAGGGCCAGATGGATTTACATGTGAATTCTACCAAACATTCAAAGAACAATTAATTCCAATACTATACAAACTATTTGAGAAAATAGGGACAGAAGGTATA
>JAJPUD010011777.1:0-20815 GCA_023553655.1 Myrmecobius fasciatus
CAGCCAGGAAGTCCAGATGCAATCCTAGGACTTCCCTAGGGGAGCACATCCACACTGGAGGCCGTGTGAGGGAGGGCCCAGAGAGGCTTCTGCTTGGAGCAGCAGGCCCCAGGCCCTGGCCCTTTCCCCTGGGCATGGCCCCAGTTGAGGTGGACGGGAGGGAGAAGGCCCCTCAGAACGGTGGGTCCTTACCAGAGCGTCAAAGACCAGCGTGTCGAATGTGTCACATTCAGAATTCTCCATCATGATGTTAAAAAGGGCATCCAGGGTGTCCTGAAGGAACTGTGGGGAGCAGAGAGGCGGTCACTGGGGGGCCCCGGCACCACTCCCTTTCCCTCCTCATCAAGCACGAAGGATCTAGCTACGGGCTGAGCCCAGGCCAGAGGTCAAGGTTCTTAGCTGGCCTGACTCAACAAAAGAAACTGAGAAAAACAGTTAAGTGCGGTGGGAGAAGTCACGGTCACAGGTATTTATTAAGCACCTGCTGTATGTCAGGCATTGGGCTATGAATAAGAAGACAAGGAAAAGGTCCAGAAAGTCAAGGGAGAGGAGAAGAATGGGGACCACCAGATCAAGAAAGAGATGACTGAGAAAAGCCTCCAAACTAAGAAGTGGAAAGATCACTGGTCCACTCTAACCGATGCCCCGAGAGCCCTCTGGGTCAAGCGGAAAGGTCGGGAGTCGGTCAGCAAACATGGATGACTCTTGCTAGAAGATGGCTGGAGGGGCTGAAGGTGCTAAGTGAAAGCCTCAAAAATGGGGGCAGAGCCCGGCTTCTTGGTGGGCGGGGGAGAGACGGGGAAAGGGTGAAAAGGAGTGGAAAGGAGATGGCGGAAGCGGGCAAGCGTCCGGAGCAGAGGGGACGGAATGGGATCCAGCACACAAGGAGAGAGGCTCAATTAATCATCGGAACTGGGAGGTTTGCAGAAGCCACTCTGGATTGTCCAAAAGGTTCTGAAATTGAAACGATAATCCAGGCTTAAGATGTAGTTTCGTTCTTTTGCCAAAAAAGCCATATGAACGGCCAGAGAATGAATTCTGGGAAGAGGCAGAACGACATTACTTTTAGGCTCGAAGCCAGCCGCAAAGCCGGCTCTGCTGCAGATATCTGGGGTCCTTCCTTCCGCCAGCCCGGCTCTTGAAAGCCGAAGGGCCAAGACGGTGACCCAGAAGGACCCCATAGGCCCACACCCATTGGCCAAAAATGTCAGCAAACTCTCCTAATTTATTAACAGAAAAAATACATGTTCTTCTTCCGTTAAGATCATCCATTTCACCAAATACATGGTCCCGGGCGCCTTTCAAGGGAGCCCAGGGACGTCTTCTTCATTGGCTCTTGCCTGAAGAGCGCCCATCCACACTCTAGCCCTCTCGACATGATACCTGGGTCATGTTTGTGGGTGGGTCCACACCTAAAAGTTGCGTTTTTGAAGCCAGACACCATTTCATTTTCTTTTATATCTGGCTCACTGAAAATACACAGTAGGAGCTTAATAAATGCTTGTCACATTGGGTCGTATCTGTAATGGGCAGTAGAGGAGAAAGCAGAGGATCTGCCCCAACCCAGAGGGCTCACAGCTATGATAAGGGCATCAGGGAGCTCTGGAGCATTTTGAGGGATAAGGAGAAGGCTTGGTGGACTTGGACCCAAGGAAGGGCGGGAGCAAAGAGTCTGCAATGCCTGGGATGCCTGCAGGGGACCTCTCTGGACCTCAGTTTCCTCCTCTGTAAAATGGGGAGCTTGGACTCAATGGCTCCCTAGGGTACTTGCAACTCTAAGAGGAAAAGAGCATGAGCTTTGGGGCGTGAATTACCTTAACCACTTCTCCTCCATCCACTTTCATCAACTGTCTCAGGTTCTGCTGTAGCAAGTTGGTGTTGGAGCGCCACTTCAGAAGGCCCAGGAGGTCCACTGGAAAGGGAGAGCATCAATCAGCTCGGCCCAGCGGCTGTGCCCGCCCTGACGCTGCCAGCCCAGGACGGCCCCCTCCCAAGGACATCGGACCAAGGAGCTCGCCGCGGCGGCCGCCCTGTCAGGCCGATCCCGATGACGTTCACCGGCAAGCGGTTCCCGTGCAACAGCTTCATCGACCATTCGTGTGCCCAGACCCAGGAGGGCAAAGCTCTCCATTCTGGACGGAAGGCAGCTTGTAAAAAGGGGCAGAGTGCCCAGGGGACGGGAGCTGACCCCAAAAGCCAGAATCAAAAGCTATCTGGGCAGTTTCACGTTGCAGATCAAAGCTCGACCGAAAATTCAAGTATCGGGCCAGTCCCCAAGCCGGCTGTAGCTGGCCTGGCCCGGGAAGATGCCCTCACCAAGCTTGAAGGACCCGCGCCAAGCTTGCCCTATGACTCCTGCCCCAAGCTCCGAGTTCTTTTGGGCCGGCTCTCTCTCTTTTAAAGAAAAGTTTCAGACTGAAGTCATGTTTTTCAGGGATAAAAGGTAGGAGAAAATGCGCAGTGACAGCGCAAAGCACCCAAATTACTGGGCAGCGCTGTAATTACAGAGCCGCGTCACGCTCGAGTCACCAAGAAGAAAGTGCAACAGCGTCCAGCTGCTCAGACCCGGGGCGGGTGATACCCATGGGGCAGTGGGTGCTCCCAGAAGGCAGAGGCCAGCCACGAAGGGCAAGGTGGGTCTGAGGGCCACGGACAGAGAGCAGGGAACTACTGATGGAGAGATCCGGGAAGATCCCAGCCATGGCACGGGGCCACGGCTCACATCTAGGCCAGGCTGCAAGGAGGAGCCAAGGAAAGAGCTGGCTCTGCAGTTAGAAAACCCGAGTTCAAATTCAGCCTCCTACACTTCCTGCCAGTGCACATGGGCAAGTCACAGATCCTCTGCCTGCCTCAGTTTCCTCAAGCGTAAAATGGAAACTGCCTCAGCACCTACTCCCCAGGGTTGTTGTGAGGATTAAATGAGACCCGGCACACAGGAAGCTTCCCTGCCCCTTTCCCTGATTAAGGAAGAAGAAAAAATAAGATTCGCTCCTTTCCCTAAAAGATCAGGCAAACTAGACAGGGCACCCACCATGCTCGCGAGCTCTGTCCCACCATTCATGGGCCGAATTCAGGGCAACTCAGAAGAGGAGACCTTGACTTAATGATATGGGAAATGGGGAGGGAGGAGGAGCCACCACGTCTCCATGATGGAGGCGATTCTGCAATGGCTCCCATTTCACCAAGGGCCTCTTCCTCTACTGATTCCTCATGGTGGCTCTGGGGTGCCGGGACTAGGAAGTAACCGGAAGGCAGCTGCCCCAGAGAGCCCACAGAGGAGGCCCCAGAGCCCCAGGAAGCCCACAAAGGAAGGCCCTGGAGCCCCAGAGAGCCCCCAAATAGGGAGGTCCTAGAGCCCCAGAGAGCCCCAAAATAGGGAGGTCCCAGAGAGCCCCAAAATAGGGAGGTCCTAGAGCCCCAGAGAGCCCCCAAATAGGGAGGTCCTGGGGCCCCAGAGAGCCCACAGAGGGAGGCCCCAGAGTCCCAGGGAGCCCACAAAGGAAGGCCCGGGAGCCCTAGGGAGCCCACAGAGGAAGGCCCCGGAGTCCCAGGGAGCCCACAGAGGAGGCCCTGAAGCCCCAGGGAGCCCTTTGTGCTCTCGGAGGCTGCAGATTCGCCCACCGATCCCTCCCGGCCTCCCACTGTTTCGGTCCCTCCCGCTCCCCACCCGGGCCCAGAGAGGAGTGAGGAGAGGCCGGGGCAGCCTTGGGAGGAGACCCACCATTCTGGGTGAGCTTGGTGGAGCAGACGAGCGTGGAGATCTGGAAGGAGTCTTTGCTGATGGTGCAGCTGCCCAGGCTCTGCAGGCTCTTGCCCGTGGCCGAGTGGCCCTTCTCCTCCAGCTCCAGCTTGGTGGATGGCAGGCACAGGTACGTCGAGGCGTCCTCCAGCTTCTTGGCTTCTGCCTGCAAGGCGGACCCCCCGTGGCAAGGGCCGGCACGAGTCAGGGGGAAAGGCGTAGCTGTGCCCACAGTTGTGCCCGCTCGTGCCCATGTCCTCACGCTGGCACTGCAGGCTCGCTCACTCACTCACACTCAGACACACTCACGTTCGCACTCACTCACACCACACAGGTGCCCGCGGCCTCACGCTGGCACTGCAGGCTCGCTCACTCACTCACGCTCAGACACACTCACGTTCGCACTCACTCACACCACACAGGTGCCCGCGGCCTCACGCGGGCACTGCAGGCTCGCTCGCTCACTCACTCACGCTCAGACACGCTCACGTTCACACTCATCCGCACCACACTTCTGGGCACGTGTGCTCATGCACAGACTTTAGCGGGTCCTTGACCCCCTCCCCCCTGCCCCAGCACTTTCCTTTCCCTCCCCCAGGCTCTGCCGACAGCCAGGACTGCCCAGAACCCCCCCCCCCCCGCCCCGGGCCTCCTTCCTGCCCCACCGAGGTCCCCCCGAACCCTGAGACGTGAGATGAGTTTCCTCACCACACGGGGCCACGGCGGCTTCGCCGGCCCACTTCAGGAGATCTGTGGGACGCTACCTTGTACACGATGAGGTCGTGCTCGCCGTCTCTCAGCGTCGTCCCGTCATAGCGCATCAGCTTCACAAACGCCAAGGAAAAGATCTTCTCCGACTTGTCCTTGGCTGGAAGCAAAGACACAAAGTGGGCCCGAATCAGCCTGGCTTCCTGCTCTTCCCTGCACCGCTTGGGAATTGTGGGAAAAAAGGCCTGAGAAAACAGCCAAAGGCCGGACACAGAGAACGCAAAGCGCCAGCTCCGGGGCACACAGTCTGTCTGCCCCCCTCCCCGTCTCCCTTCCCCCTCCTCGTTCCTCTCTTCCCCCTTCTCACTCTCTCCCTCTATTCTCGACACCTCATGGATGTCCGTCTCCCTGGGTCCCCTCAGGCCTCGGCCTCTGAAACTTCCCAAGTGATCCCAGCTGAGAGACGGCCGGCCCTCCGTGCGGTGCCCGGCCCTCCACGCCGCGCCCGGCCTACCATGCCACGCCCGGCCCTCCACGCGGCACCATGTTTCTCAGACTGACGGCCTACAGTCCATCGCCAGATCCCCAACAAAGAGATTCTCCGCCTTGGCAAGCCCGGACAGCCCGGGTGCTCCAGGGACAAAGACCCCCAGGACCCAGTGATCCCTGCATCAGACAGGGAGAGGATTTCCGCCCGTGTCTCTGATGTGAGGGAGATTTCTGTCACATGCACGTCATCCACCAGTCACGGGGTTCAGGCAGCCCCCCTCAATGAAAGCGCTCCCTCTATCAACACAAAACCACGTCTCACCCGTGCTCGCCCATAAATACACCCAAGGGAGTGTGAGGGAAGAAACCCACTTGGAAAAATAAAACCAGGCCAGCTGGGTGGTGCAGTGGATAGAGCAGCAGCCCTGAAGTCAAGAGGACCTGCGTTCAAATCTGGTCTCAGACACTTCCTAGCTGTGTGACCCTGGGCAAGTCACTTAACCCCAATTGTCTGAGCAAAAACAAAATAATAATAATAATGATAATAAACACTTCCTAGCTGTGTGACCTTGGGCAAGTCACTTAACCCAAACTGCCTCAGCCAAAAAAAAAAAAAAAAATTTAAATAAATAAAAATCAAACCCCTCCAAAGCCCAAAGACGAATCATGGTGCAAACCTTCCGTCCTTTGTCTTGCCAAATCCAGGCATTTTCTCCCCCCTCCAGGTCCTGCCTCCTTCAAAGCCCAGTTCAAAGCCCACCTTCCACCAGAAGACTTTCTCGATGCTCCATGATAACAATGCCTTCCTTCCGACCATTACCTTCAACTTATTCTCCCTCTGACTTCTCTGTACGACGGCATTTGCGTGCTGTCTCCCCCAACAGGGTGCAAAGCCCTCAAGGACAGCAGTGCTCTCTGCCTTTCTGTGGATGCCCAGCACACAGTAGGTGCTTAATAACTGTTCATTGACTATCCGTATGCAGATGCTCCCCTCAGTAATTCAGATGGCGGGAAAGGCTCCAAATCCTGCGTTCTCCAGGAGATTCCCAGGCAGTTCCCCACGACGCTGACCGTGGCCTCCGCGAGTTCAGTTCTCCAGGACGAGAATGCAATTATCCTAAGCTTTGAACGTCCCTCTCCCCTGCCACAAGGCCAGACACGCACTAAGGAGACGCCCAGTCCAGGGGACCTCTGAAGCATCTCCAGCCCTCGGAGCTCGGCAAGTCAGAGGCGGGAGGACCTTAAAAGTCCCCCGGTGGGAAGGACGTCGGCCACGCGGGCGGCCGGGCTTTACATTCACCGGAGAGGAAGATCAAGCCCATAGAAAGGAGGGAGGCAGGAGCACAGATTTGGAGCCCTCCGGCCCAAGACTCCCCCCTTACAGAGTCAAGAACCCAGGCCAAGGGAGTGAGGTGATGAGCCCGAGTTCGTATGGGGTGACTGAACGGCCCCCGTCTTTTCCACGCTACGCCGGGCAGGCCCCCTGACGTCCGTCTCCCTCCGTTTCCTCATCTAGGTAACGGCGCCCGCTCAGTCTTGTGGCGAGATTCAAGTGGGCGAATATTTAACGATGTGAACCCCGGCTCCTGACACGGAACCCGGGGCTCTCCCCGCTCCCCAGATCTCGTTCTTCATTAAGCGCAGCGTCCGAAGCGTGACTCGTCTGACCCAGGACCCGCGTGCCCTTCCCTCTTACCGAAGCAACAGCCGTTGGGAAGAATAAATGGCAGGGATTGCCCACACACGAGTCCCCTACTCCAGCGGGGAAGGCCGATACAGTCGGTGCTGCTTTATTAACCCTCCTCATTTCTATATCCTTTAGCAGAGCATCATTAAGCGTGGCGGTCGAGGAGGACAACAGACTCACGGCTGAGTTGTGGGGGGACGGCAAGTGCTCCAAGTACGGCGCAGAGAGGAGTTCCTAGCAAAGGTCAAATTCAATGAAAAACACTCAATGGAGCTTGCTATCAGTGCCAGAGAGGGGGAAGGAGCCCTCTGGAGCCCCCCTTGAGGCAGTCCTCCAGCAGCACCTCAGAAGGACATCTCCAAGGGTGGGCAATCCACGCTGAAAATCCCATTTCCCAGGGAATAATTGTCACAGAAATGTCACCAGATTGTAGAGCTGAAAGGCACGCTCTCCGATATCCCCAACAAGCGGTCAACCGGCCTTCGTTTAAAGCCTTCCGCTGAGGAGGAGTCCATCCACCGTGTGAGGCAATGCATTCTATGCTGGGGTCCTCCTAATCATGAGGAAGTTTTTCAAGCCTAGATTGACTCCACCCCTTCCCATGATTATGACAAGTTCAGCCCTCTTGGCCAACAAGAATAAATCAATCCCTCTTCCACAAGAGAACCCTCAAAACACTTCAATCATTCCTCCCTGCCCCCACAGAAGGGATCTAGAGCTGTTCTACCATGGCCGTCCTCCTCTGGACAATCTCCAGTACAAACAAGGCCTTCAAGGTGACCACGAGTCCAAGCCTGGGCCCGAGGAGACGCCCACGTCCGCAGTGCTGAGCTCTACAGCTCTCCGACCAAGGCCAAGGCTGCGTTTGCTCTCTTGGCAGCCAAAGCAGCCCGCTGAGCTCACCCTCCAGGAACATCTGCCCGCCATCTTTTATCGGTGACTTTTAGTTTTTGGTCGTCCAATGCAGCATACTGAGCTAACCAAACTCCATTTTTCTTTAATGTAACCAGATGTTCTAGCTCACACCTCTGGAGCTCCAGGTCCATCATCCACTGGGTTAATCGCCCTCAATTTCCATCTCCAGCACGAGGGCCTGTTTCCAGGAAGGCCCCAGAAGGCTCTTAGAAATCTCCATGTTTTGTTCTAGAGGTTCAGCTTTCGGGAATGTCTCTCACAGAATTGTCAAATCAACTTCATGAAGTCCAGGGGCTGTGATGCATTCGTTTCAGACGGCAGGTCATGTTTTTGTCAAGCAATGACCGCTTCTCAATAAATTTGGCTCCCTCACTAAAAAAAAGAGGAGTAAGAGAAGGAGGGAGCAAGTATAGTCTCCGTCTCTGCATCAATTTCTGAGCTGAATTGGATGTGGCAGGTTTCAGCCACTGATTGTTTAAATATTCAGCGAATCAGGATGAATGAGTGCACCTCGGTGATACCTTAATCTGTTTCTGAAAAATCAGGAGCTGTGACCCTTCAAGCTTTCATCTTTCACACAAAAAAAAAAAAGTCAAGAGGAAGCCCAATGGGATACAGCCTTCCAACTCTACTTACCTTCCCAGTCTGCCCAGCCAAGAGGGACTGATGGGCAAAGGAGGGACCCGTGGGGGTGACATACACAAAAAAGAGATGTCAAAGGAACGACAAAAGGAATCGTAATTCAGGAGACACTGGGAGGCCCAAGGAAATAAAGATCTCAGGGTGGAAACAAAAAGAATGAATGAGGAAAATGCTGAGGAGGAGGAGAAGGAGGAGGAAACGTGGGCATGAGGTTTGCCAAGTACTTTGAATACATCATCATATCTAAGCCTCAGGTACCTCCAGATATTAGGAGCCCCATTTAACAGGTAAGGAAACTTGAGACTCAGGAGTTAGGTGACCTGGATATTGGTGGTTTGGTGGGAGAATTTTCACCTTCCACATGGAAAAGCCATTCCTATTGCACTCCAGCCAATGCAGGAAAAATGGCCCACGGTCGTGCAGGGGAAAGTGCCCAGAAGGGTTTAGAGATCTAATTCTAGCTCAGGTACCAATAACCTGTGAGCCCTTGAGCAACATGTCTGACCCCTGAGTTTCCTCACCCATACATCGAGGGAGTTAGGCCAAATGACCACCATTTCTTCTCTACTCATCAGTGTCCAAAATGGTTTTCTCAACCCTAAGCAAGTCACTTTCTCCAGTGTCCCTCTCAATGATGAAAGGAAGAATAAGATAATAAGGATGTGAAAGACTCATTAATCACTGAAAAGGGGAGAATTCAGAGAGAAAAAAAAATCTAATTTCTTGATTACTGGATTTGTCAACCAGGAGTAAAGTCTGAATGGATGTTATGGAATTATGTCAATTCTCATTGGCTTATTAAAAAAATATATCAATAACTTGCAGTAGATCAATGATCCACTTATCAAATCTGCATCCAAAGCAGCCGGTCAGAAGCCCTTGTCTGATGGGACAGAGGTCCTCTCCATGAGGAAGGCCGCCCAGCCAAGGCCAGGAAGGATAGCTTGAAATGGCACCAAATGGCTCAGGAAGGAGATGACTACAACTAATCACCCAGATGTGCAGCCTGAGCATGGTGGGGAAGGGAAGGAATCTAAATGCAGACCTCAGAGATGGGAGGGGGACATCAAGACCAGGGCTCCAGTCCCCCCTTAACCAAAGACGGCATCCCATCCATTCTGCAGGAAGACCTCCGGTAGAAGGGGACCAACATGGCCCTTGGGCCCGGCCATCCGCTTTTAGACAACTCGGATGGTGACCCAGTTTTTCTTTCTAGCAACCTAACTGTGGGTCTACCTACCTTCCCACATGCCCCTCAGCTCTACCCTATTGTGGGCCAGCAGGTCCAAAATGGCCCCATTTGCCTGTTTAAAGATGAGAGAGCCTGTCCCTCCCAAGTCTTTCCTGAGACCCTGAGCAATTTTTCGATATGTTATTGTGATCATTACTCTCAACATGATGATTACAAATTATTAGAGTAGCTAACATTAATACGAGCCCTGCTAAGCATTTTACAAATACAATCATGACCTTTGATCCTCACAACAATGGGAGGCAGGTGCTGCTATCATCCCCCCTGGACAGTCTCACCTCATGACCAGGTCCCCTTCTTTCTAGCATTCACTCGCATGGCCCTCCTCACAAATCAGCTCTTCCCTAGGGACTGTTGCCATGTCCTGGGTCCAATCATGTGTCTCTCCATCATCTGCCATGTTGACTCTCCCAACAAGGCACTATTCCATGAATATCAGGGTTTAAGAGAAGCTTCCCCCCCCTCCTTAGGTAACATCTCAGGATCAGGGGAAATAGGGTATAATTTCCCAAAGAGATGATGACCCAGAATGGGCCAAGTGTGACACCAGGAGCAACAATATGAAAAGATCTGGAAGAAGACCTCAATTAAGTGGAATGGCTTTCTGAGAGGGGGCCGGGCAGCCCAGTGGGGAAGAGTCACAAAGACACTTACTAGTTACATTAGGGCAAAATCGCTTGATTTCAGCCTCAACTTCCCATTTAGAAAATGGGGGTAATAGTAACAGCACTTACCTCCCAGGACTGTTAGTAAAGCTCAAATGGGACAAGATGTGCAGTATTTATTATAAACCTTAACATGGCATAGAAAGGCCAGCTGCATATAATATAATCTGAAGGGATACAAGGTGGACCTGGACAAGGAAATTTCAGGTAAAGATGGGCTGAGATCTGTCCTGCTGGAGGGAGTGTGTATTTTGTTAAGATTCACTCAACTATCCAACTAAGTCAAAATAATTCTAACTAATGTTGAATTAAGATATTTCTAATAACAAAATCATTTGCAGCAAACACAGAAAGGGAGACTACTGAGTAGTGTTTTTACCCCCAATTTTTGGAATATTGCTGAAATTGCTAAGAGACTAACAGAGATGGTCCTTAGATTCTCTGTTTAACTAGTTAGTCCACTGATTTGCTTTTCACGTGACTCTTTTGCTCTATCACTTGCTAGGGCTCCCTACAGCCTTTTGGTCAAAACCTTTGTCTGGCACGCCCTTCGCCCCTCCATGACCATTTTTAGCCTCCAATCAGCCTTCTTCATGCCCAAGAACACTAGCCGTCTGTCCCAGAAAGTGCCAAACGAACCATGTTCCTTCCCATCACCAGGACTTTGCTCACTCGCTGCCCATTAATGCCCTCTATCCTTCCCCTTTCATTCCAGTCCTTCAATCCTTTGAGGTCCAAGCTGAGTAGGAAAGAATTCTAGACCTCGAGTCATGAGAACTGAGCGCTTTGTTGTTCTTGTTGTTACTATCGCCACTTAAACTGAGATGATTATTAACTGGGAATTATGCGATCCGGAGCAGGCCGGGCCACCATGTCCATAAGGTAGCAAATTGCTTGGCACAGGGGCACACAGAATCAGATCACATCAGGCAGGACTCTACGAGCCTGAGAAACCCAAGAATCAATTTCAAAGAGAACCAGTGTATTCTGTCTTGGTTTTAATTCCCTTAAAATTCACACTACGTTATTATTTTCCTCTTAAGCAAAAGGAAACTTGTGAGAGGTCAGCTGAAGATTGCCCCCAGATGTGGCCGGCTTCTTTATTAGAGATTTTTTGAATGTTACATTCCTAATAATAGTTCAAATTTAATGGTGGGGGGCAGCTAGGTGGCGCAGTGGATGGAGCACCAGCCCTGAAGTCAGGAGGACCTGAGTTCAAATCTGGCCTCAGACACTTAACATGCCCTGGCTGTGTGACCCTGGGCAAGTCACTTAACCCCAATTGCCTCAGCAAAAAAAATTAAAATTTAATGGTAAAAGATACAAATAACATTCCATTCCATATAAAAGCATAACTAAATGTTTGCTGAATATGTAGACAATAAAATGGAATCATCAAGATCTTTTAGAAAAAGGCAAGAAGACTTTGATTTTCCTAATCGCCAAAGCATACGAAGTCAAATTCCAGCTCCTTATTTCAATTAATATTGCATGCAACTTGTTGAGCGGACGTAAGATCCCCCTCAACCAACAAGTAGGGAAAGAAAGCTTTCACTAAGATTCCCCACAAGAGGCAGACCTGCAAAAACACTTTCTCCTAAAGGAGAGCCACTGTGATCGAGGCGAGAGCTACTTCCATTAAGCACGAGGCTAAGGCTGGAGGGGTCAGGGCCCCCGTCAGTGGCAATTCAGAAACTTAAAAGAAGGCCGTGGAGCCGGAGACAGCCCTGGGGGAGAGAAGGTGGCCCTTCTCCTAGGAAACAACTCAGAACTCCCGGAGAGTCCTTCCAGCCGGGACGGCTTGTTCGGAGGGTTCTCCCAAGCTGCCGCTGCTCCCCATTACCATCCCCAGGGAAACACAGAACGATGAGATCTAGCACTACTCACAATCCTGGGAAGACCGGTGACGGAACGTGAACCGTAAGTGGCTGCGGTTGACATCCTCGATGGGAATTGCAACCTACGTCAATGAGAAAAAGGCAGATAATCATTCCATCTTCAAATGGCTTCTCATTTTCAAGCAGAGTTTGAACCTCTGGGGGTCACGGGCCCTCCCTGTCCAATGGGGGTATAGGTCCAGGGGGCTAATGGAAGCTTCCTCAGAATCAAGGGTTTTTTGATGTCCTAAACACACATGATTCTAAAGGAGATCAATTATATTGAAGCTTCAAATATTGTCTTAATTATACAGGCTCAGAATTCTGAGTTTTAAAGTTCTTAAGCACATCTTTCAATTCAGATCTGGTGAGAATATATAATGTTGTCATTATATATAATTATATGTAATTTTAATATATAATGACAACAACACTTCCTTCACCACCAAGAAAACGGGTTGAATCCCATGCTCCCACTTTCTAATGGCAGTAGGAGTAATGAAAGCTGCGCTAATGCCCAGGAAACAAAGGCCGAGCCAGCCTGGCAGGCCTTTCCCATCTGCCCTGAGAAACATGGCTCATTTGGAACAGCATTTTCAGTTCCAATTTCTATTTTACGATTTACAATACTGCCTCTCACTCTAACACTCGATACCTGCGGCCCAGAAAGCCGGCCCCAGCCTTGATTTTCCAGTATTCCAACCCTTGCACCCCCAGGCTCAGACCTGGCTAGCGGCAGGTTCACTGGCTTTCTTAAGGAATCTTGGCCCTCCATGTGACAGGGAGCCCAGTGGGGACATCTTGGGGCTGGCTCCTCACCTCCCTTGGAGTCCCTCTGTGTCTGTCTGTCTCTCTCTGTCTCTGTTTCTCTCTCTCTCTCTCTCATACACACACACACACACACACACACACACACACACACACAACCTCACAAAGGAAGACAAGTGCTCTCTTTAGAAGGACTCTGGTCATTTTTCTCCATGGAAGTCCTGCGCTCCCGTCCCAAAGGGGCAGAGCCTGCCATGTTCCAAGAAAAGCTGGTCTTGTTCCTTAACAACCTTGGCTGACTTTTGTGGGCTCAGCCATCCGGCTTCCTTCAGGGCCAGTCAGCAAACATGATTACGGGGAGGTGGGGAACAAGCAGGGGGAGCAGGAAAGGGAAGGATGAAGGATGGAACAGAGAAGGAGAATAGGAAGAAAAGAAACAGAGGGATACGAAGAAAAGGAAGGGAAAGGGGAAGAAGAAATAGAGGGGGAGGAGAAAAGGAAGGAGAAGAAGAGAAAGGGAAGGAGGAAAGCAAAGGAAGGAAAAGAGGGGCCATGGGCCCTGACAAAGGGACCCGGCTCTGGGCTCATTGTGAGCCCCCGCCACGGCTGCTGCTTTACCTGTAAAATTCTGGGACCCCTACTCATCCGGCCCTGGCAAAGACTCCCTGACCCTTAGTTTCTCCTCTGAAATGGGGCTGCAAGCAGCCTTCTCTTCACACTTAGGATCCCATGACACCAGAAGTAGAGGAAGGAGGAAAGGACAGGGGGAGAAGGGAGGCGGGGAGGCCAAATGGGGGACGGCCCAGAGGGCGAAGGGTGCGCCAGCCAGGAGCCCCAACTACCTTCACAGTCTCGAACCACCGCGGCTGCTTCACTTGGTAGTAAATCACCGACTTGTACTCGGAGAGCGCGTCGTCACCGGCGCCGGGGAAAATGACGCTCTGTGAAGGAAGGGTCCGAGAGGTGAGGCCGGCCCGGGCTGGCCCCACAGGCCTGCTCCCCCGACACACACATACACACATGACACACACACACACACGACAGACAGACACACTAGACAGACAGACACACACACACACACTAGACAGTCACACACCAGACACACACACGCACGCATGCTATTGTTCTGTTGGTCCAGAAGGAGAAATGGCACTCTTCAGGGATGGCGTTAGAAAGTCCCATCTACACTGAGTCCATCCCCAACATCCAAGGACAGGGAGAGGAGGAGGAGGGGGAGGAAGGCTCAAGTCAGAGACACAGAATCACAGAGACGGACTTTGCACAACAGCCGTGACCAAGTCCCCCCTGGCCATTCTCTGGGCTGAGAGAAGCCAGAGCTCCCATCGTTCGGGCTGGCCCGAGGAGCTCGCAGCTGAGGGGGCCCCACTTCTAAGTTGCAGGAAGAACAAACCCCGCAGCTTAGTCCCAGGAGGTATTCCCATGTTTCCTCCTAGACAGGGAGCCTCCAAGTCATCTGGAAAGGGCCTTTGCTGATCTCCGGAACACTGGACAAAAGGGCCTGGGGTGTGCGAGACCAAGAAATGCCATGGCGGGAAGAGGGGTGAAGGAGGGGCGGGGACGTCACACAAGACCTGGTGACTCTGCGCAAGTCACTTAGCTCTTTGGGACCTCCATTCCCTAGAAGCACCTCCAGGACAGGGCTGTCCCAACGATCAAATGAAATAACGCAGATAACGTGTTTACAAATCTCAAATTGAGAGAAAAACGGCAATGTCAAACTGAGAGCAGGAAAGAGTTTTTATTTTGATCCCCTCAAGGGGCCAAGCAAAATGCCTTGTATGTAGTAGGCACTTCGTAAATGCTTATTAAACTGGAGTGAACTGGGGGACAGAGGGGAAATTAGGGGCATATAATATAAAAAACACAAGTTTTGAGCAAAATTTAAATAGACAGATAAATGGATTCATCACAAATCCAATGGTGGAACCCCCAGTGCCAGCCTCTCTGAAAGGCAGTGGGAAGTGCCAGGGCATGGGGCCTGGAGTCAAGGAGACCCGGCTCCGCCGCCTGCTGAGACATCTCCTGGCTGCATGACTTTGAGCAAGTCCTCGCCTCTGTTTCAATGTCCTCATCTGGCGACTGAGGTCAGACTGGCGAGGGGCCTGGCAACCCTCCACTGGCGACATCTTCCCTGCTCTGCCCGGGATGGGCCCAAGCACTGGTTCTGTCCCAACCAAAGGATGGGTCTGGGCCCAGACAAAATGGTCTTGGGGCCTTTTAAAGGGAGCTGGACAGAGTGTCCAGGCCCTCTGGGTCTCCCGACAGAAGAGCCAGAAGGAAGAGACTCACAACCTGAGTAAAGGGATGACATTCTGGTCAGTGACTCAAGGTTCCCAGGGAAGGAGGCCCAGGGACTCCCAAGTGGGTCCCAAGAAGCTCATGTCTCACAAAAGTCCCCGAGCCAGCGAGGGCAAGAAAGGGAGCACCAAAGAGTGGCCCTCAGATTATCCCTCAAGGCCCCCACTTTAAAGACACTATCTCATGACAGATAGAAGCAAAAGGTGCTACAGATGAGCCGAATTCTCCCTTTCCCCTTCTGAAACCAAGGGAAGGGGCCAGGACCAAAGGCCTCTGGGAAAAAGCAGCCCCCCAGCCCCAGAAATGGTACCTCCAGTCGCTTTCCATCTTCATCATAGACAGACACGGTGACCTCGACGTTCTTCGCCGTGGTCTTGCTGCCTTTATCAAAATCTCCTTGAACGAACGTTACATAAATATCGTTCCGAACATCACCTGAGGGGAAAAATGATACCGTCAAGTCAATCCATTCTGCGTGGCGTGACAGGGAATTATGCAAACTGCCAAACCGCTGTCTGCCCTCTGCGAATATTATAAATGCTCTATTAGGCGTTAGGAAGCATTTTCCCAAAAGCCTCTCCAATGGCACTCTGTGCTTCTCCTCCTTCCTGCCTTCACTCATTTTATTGCCAGTGTTTTTCTCTTAGGATGACTCTTTTATGTGGGACCCCGTTAGACCCTAAGTTTCAAGAGGGCAGGAATGGAGTCCCAACTTAATTTTGTATCACCACTGACTCAGCTCCCAGAGCCCAGAAGGTGCTGAACAAATACTGGCTCAAACAAACCGAACAAGCAAGGTACATCTGTAATGCAAGGAGCAGAGGGATTTCCGGAGCAGCAGAGTGTGACAAATGGCCTCCGGGCCTCCTAAGCCAGTGGCCGAGGCCCACAGCCCCCACAGTCTCCGTCACGGACCCAGCGCCATCTGCCAGGGTTTGGGAACGTCTCCTTCAGGCAGGAAGATGTGAGCCATCGTGAGATCCCACCTTTCCGATCTGAAGAAAGGCAGGAAGGAGAAGCCCGAAGCATCAATGGCGGATGAAGCAGGGCCCGTTTAGCCAACAGAGAAGGATGGAAAGGTTGTTGAATGCCAGATGGAGACGTTTACTCGGTCAAAGAGCCAACTTTTCTATTTTGATTCTTAAGGTTTCTGCTTCAGCTTCTGACAAAAGAGGGTCTGGTTTGGTTTTTAAGAAGCAAACTAATGTGTTAAATTAAAATAAATTAAAACATTATTATGGCCTTAATCCAAGGGGCAGCCCTAAAGAAGCATCAGCCGGTGACCGACCAGGAGCAGTGTCCCCTTCTCCTGACCCTAAGACAAACAGCATCTAATATTTTCCAGACAAAATAGAGCACTGGAATCAGGAGCATTGTGCTAAGTACTAAAGATATAAAGAAAAAAGTGAAAACATTTCTTCTCCTCAAGGAGCCCCAAGTGGGAAACTGCTATGGTTACAAATAATGCCCATTTCTGCAGTAATCTTCTCAGAACATCCCCAAGTATAAATATTATTGTTCCCATTTTATTGATAAGAAAACTGAAATAGTGATGGAACAACAGAAGCTGGAATCCAATCTCAAGTTCTTCCCATGGCGCCATGTTGGATGCTGAATTCATGAGTACGTTTGCTTCAGGTAAGACCTTTCATTCAGCCCCAGGATGGCTGTATACTCTTTTTTCTCTTATTATTATTATTTTTTTTATTTTTAAAATTATTTATTTTCAATTCAAATTCAATTCAAAGGGAACAAAACAAGTATTTCCATAATACGGCACAATAAAAAGATGATTGCACATCATCCTGTACACCTGGCTATTCCCTCCAAATATACAGCAAAATTATCATGTAAATTTCTTCCTTTCCCTCTTTTTTCTCCTACCCTCACCCTATAGGTGGTTACCCTTAGATACAAATTAGTATATATATGTAAAATTAGTCTGTACATACTTCTATTTATTTGTTTTTTCCTCTGGATGCAGACAGTGTCTCTCTTCATATGACCTTTATTCTTCAATTGTTATAATACTATATATCATATTATATATACATATATATGCTATATATATATGTATACTCCCTATGTATATAATATAATAATTAATATTTTATTTATTATCAATTATCATTTATAATATTATAATATTATAACATAATGAAATAAATAAATAAATAATGAATTTGTAAATAAAATAATAAAAATGTAATATAATATGTATACTCTTAAAGGCACCAGATTTTAAAATCGAGTTTGAAAAGATCATTGTCATTTCCTAACGGCTGGACAACTTCCATCTGTCTTATGGAAAGTCCCATCTCTACTGAACAAGGAAGGGATGCAAGGAAGCCGCTCCCATTATGTGTCTCTCACACTATCCCAGGGATTATGTCAGTGGTGAGGGTGACCTGCAGGAGGGAAGGTTACCCTGAGGTCTTATCTTCTACTGCACAAAACAACCTCCCTGACAAAAGGAGAGAATCTGGATGTTGGGGGATATGGAGAACACTTTAGATCCCTTATACAGCAAGGATCACGTCGCTACTTCAAGAAATGGACTCGGGGTTGCATCACTTCCTTCCGGGGGTGGAGCCATGGTGGCGGAGATCAGACAGGAGTCTCTGTAACCTCCTCTAACCTCCCCTCAAACCAACAACATATGAAGCCTCTAGACTGATTCTGAAGCAAAAAAAATCCACAATATCTGGAGAACAACACGATTCTAGAAGAAGATACTCTGGAAGAACCTCAAAACAGGTCTGTTTTAATGGGGCAGGGGGTGGCCTACTGAACCCAGACTGCAGCGCAGGGAGACCGGGGCAGGGAGCTGGAGCAGGGAGCTGGAACAGGAGTGGGAGCGTTGTGCTCTTCACACACCTGGGAGTCTTCTGCGAGCCTCTTGGAACAATTTGTCCTGATTGTGGGCAGGTGGTTTGGAGGGTCTGCCTTTTGAGGGAGATAGATTGTGAACCACTGAACCCCTGATGAGCATCTGACCTAGCTGCCATTACACAGCACCTTAAAGCAATCAATCAAACAACAGGACTGATAAGCACCAGAAATAATTCAATCAGCTGCCCAGCCCCTGACATAATTCAATCAGCAGAACTGCCCAGTTCCTGAAATAACTCAATCAGCAGAACTGCCCCAGGGCAAATTAAAGCAGCTGTCCCACCTTTGCCCTAAACAGACCTCACACCTTTAAAAAAAAAAATGAATAAAAAACCAAAAAGAGCTCTCACCATAGACAACTTTTATGGTGAGAGGGAAGAACAGACCTCAAATCCTGAGGCCCCTAAAGGTAAAGCAACTCCAGAAAAAGCCCCAAAGAGAGACATAAATTGGTCTCCATGTCACAAGGCTTTCTTTGAAGATTGCATAAAAAATCTTAAAAGAGAGTTAGAAGAAACATGGGGAAACGAAATGAGATCACTGCAAAATAAAATAGAAAAAATGGAAAAAGAATGCAATGAACAAAAAAATGTAATTGGTCAATTGCAAAAGGAACTAAAAAGAGTAACTGAAGAAAATAAGACATTAAAAATTAGAATCGAACAATTGGAAATGAATGACTCATCAAGACTTCAAGAATCAGTTGAACAAAAACAAAAAAATGAAAAGATAGAGAAAAACATGAAATATCTCCTAGGAAAAACAACTGACCTGGAAAATAGATCTAGGAGAGACAATCTAAGGATTATAGGGCTTCCTGAAAGCCATGATGAAAAAAAGAACCTGGATACTATATTCCAGGAAATCATAAAAGAAAACTGCCCTGATATTTTACACCCAGAAGGCAAAATACTCCTTGAAACAATCCACCGATCACCTGCTGAAAGAAACCCAAAAATTAAGTCCCCCAGAAATATCGTGGCTAAATTCCAGAACTATCATACCAAGGAAAAGATATTACAAGAAGCCAGAAAGAAACAATTTAAATATCGGGGAGCTACAATTAGGATCACACAGGACCTAGCAGCTTCTACTTTGAAGGATCGAAGGGCCTGGAATCAGATATTCCGAAGGGCAAAGGAACTTGGATTACAGCCAAGAATAAGTTACCCAGCTAGAATGAGCATTATCTTCCAGGGAAGAAGATGGTCATTCAATGGTATAGGAGAATTTCACCTATTTCTACTGAAAAGACCAGAACTGAACAAAAAATTTGATCTACAAACACAGAACACAAGAGAAACATAAAAAGGTAACAAGAAAAAATAACTCTTGAGAACTATATTTATGTTATAGATACTTATAGAATGAGGGTTGATTTTGTGAATCGATTATTACATTATGATTATGATATGATTACTGTGATATTATGATTATTATCATATGATTACTGTGATTTTATGATTATTATTATATGTTTATTGTGATTTTATGAATCTTATGATATGATAAACTGAAAAAGAAATTAGAGGTAGAAAAGGGATAACACTGGAAGAAGAGGAAAAGGAGGTAAAATAAGGGAAATTACATTACATGTAGAGGCAAAGAAAACCTATAATGATTGAGGGGAGAAAAGGGAGGGGAATGAGAACTGGGTTAATCTCCATCTCATCAGATTTGGCTCAGAGGGAATAATAGACGTACTTATAAGGAAACTGGAGGGAAAGGGGGGGAAAAGGGGGGGGGTGGGGCTCTAAAGGGGAAGGATTGTTTGAGGGAAGTGGTTTTCAAAAGCAAAATAGTAGGGAGGAGGGAAAGGGGATAAGAAAGAGAAAAGCATAAGCTAGGGTAAATAAGATGGCAGGAAATACAGAATTAGTTATTTTAACTGTGAATGTGAATGGAATGAACTCTCCCTTAAAGCAGAAGCAGATAGCAGACTGGATTAAAAACCAGAATCCAACAATATGTTGTATACAAGAAACACATCTAAAACATAGAGATACATACAGGGTGAAGGTAAAAGGCTGGAGCAGAATCTATTATGCTTCAGGTGAACAAAAAAAAGCAGGGGTAGCAATCCTGATCTCAGACCAAGTAAAAGCAAAGATAGACTTCATTAAAAGAGACAAAGAAGGAAATTATATCTTCCTAAAGAGTACCATAGATGATGAAGCAATATCAATACTAAACATATATGCACCAAGTGGTATAGCATGGAAATTCCTAGAGGAAAGGTTCAGAGAGATGCAAGAAGAAATGGACAACAAAACTATAATAGTGGGGGATCTCAACCTCCCTCTCTCAGAACTTGATAAATCAAACCACAAAATAAATAAGAAAGAAGTTAAGGAGGTAAACAAAATGTTAGAAAAGTTAGGTATGATAGATCTTTGGAGGAAATTAAATGGAGACAGAAAGGAGTTTACTTTTTTCTCAGCAGTCCATGGAACTTATACAAAAATTGACCATGTGTTAGGACACAAAAACCTCAAAATCAAATGCAGGAAGGCAGAAATAATAAATGCATTTTTTTCAGATCATGACGGAATAAAAATCACATGCAATATAAGGCCAGGAGAAAATAGACCAAAAAGCAATTGGAAACTAAATAATTTTATCCTAAAGAATGAATGGGTGAAACAGCAAATTACAGACACAATTACTAATTTCATTCAAGAGAATGACAATAATGAGACCACATACCAAATTTGTGGGATACAGCCAAAGCGGTAATAAGGGGAAATTTTATATCTCTAGATGCTTATTTGCATAAAATAGAAAAAGAGAAAATCAATGAATTGGGCTTGCAACTAAAAAAGCTAGAGAAAGAACAAATTAAAAACCCCCAATCAAATACCA
>JAJPUD010011777.1:30815-52784 GCA_023553655.1 Myrmecobius fasciatus
GTGAATATTTCCATGCATTCTGTTTTCCTTCTTAGGTTGTTTTTTTTTCTTCTTCTCTTTCTAGATCTGATGTTTCTTGTGCAGTAAGATAACTGTGTAGATATGTATACATGTATTATATTTGTCATATAATTTATCCTATCTAGCATGTATTGGATTACCTGTCATCTAGGGGTGGGGGGTAGGGGGAAGGAAAGGAAAAGTTTGGGAAAAAAAAAAGTTTTTTTGCAAAGGTCAATGTTGAAAGGTCACTCATATGTTTTGTAAATAAAAAGCTTTATAAAAAAAAAAAGAGAGAGAATATAGGAATAAATGCACTTTTCCTTAAAAAAAAAAAAGAAATGGACTCGGACTGCTCATTGGAAGGGCAATTCTGAAGCTGAAGCTTGGGCCACATAAGGAGTAGACAGAACTCATTGGAAAAGACCCTGAGGCTGGGAGAGATTGGAGGCAAAAGGAGAAGGGGATGGAGATGGAGAAATGGGGTCATGGGAACAATGGACACGAGCCTGGACAAACCTGGAGAGAGAGTGGGGGACGGAAGGGTCCTCCGTGGTCCAGGGGCTCATGAAGAGTCAAGCATGGCTGACAGGCTGACCAACAATTCATCTAAGTAAATACCAGGTAAGACACACAATATGAAGAGGACGGAAGAAAGCCTCTAATAGTTGGAGATGACGAGCAAACACTGGAGCGTGGGGTCCGAGTGTACCCGCTCCCCTAACTGCCCGCCTCTGGCCACCAGCCGGCCTTTACTGACTTCCACCTACTCCATCCTCAGCACTACAACAATCATGGAGAACTCCTTCCCTTCACCAAGCCAGGGCCTGCTCCAGCAGCCCGGACTGCCTTCACACTTACCGGGCATAATGATCTCAGGAAAGCCCATTTTCCGAGCAACAGCAGTGGTTCTGTCCACTAAGTGGGGAAATTCTTTGCGAATCTGGCGAATATCTCCAGGGAGAAGCTTCAGTGTTACCCACAATCCTAAGGAAGAAAAGTCTGAGTTTAGCTAAAATAGACGCTAAGAGATTGTTTTTTATTTTTTGTTTAAATCAGAATTTGAACTCAGGTCTTTGAATCCAAATCCAGTACTTTTCCAACTGCATTCTCAGAATCACCTGAGCAAAATGCTTTAATCACAATCGTCACAGGGGGTGAAGGTGGGGGCAGCCACCAGGTTTGGGAGCACCTGCTCTATAGAATAAATGATTTTGAGGCATACGGCATTGAAAGTAAGCAAGAAGGCAGGACTGCTCAAGGAGTGAGCCGCAAAAACTGGCATTTGCATCTCTTCCAAGGAGGAGGGACGCAGGAGAGTAACTCGAACCCAAGTCTACAGAGAATCAGAAAACTCCCAAATCCCATAGAGGATGTCCAGGAGTTTCGCCAACCAAGGGCCAATTTTTGCTTTCACAAAATTCTTCTTTCAACAAACAAGAGTTTCTCACAGGCACCACGGTGCTGAGAACAGCACTCGGTGCTGCCTGAGGGACGAGGCTAGACCGAGGCTTCAACCCTGACCTCATGGTGCTCACAGTCCTGGGAAAACAGAGGGTCAAGGCCTGGTTCAATGAGAAAACAACTATAATGGTAACCAACGTTCACTTGGCACTTTAAGGTTTGCAAGGAGCTTTACCAATATCATCTCATTTGATCCCTACGACAATCCCGGCAGGTCGGTGCTATTATTGTTCCCATTTTACAGATGAGCAAACTGAGGCAAACAGAGGTGATGTGTCTTGCCCAATTCATAAGTGACTGAAGCTGATTCCAAGCCTGGAGCTCTCTTCATCGTGGCACTGTCAAACTGCACGAAGCTTTCAAATTTAAGAGCTGAAAGGCACCCCAAAGACTACTGGGCCAACTTTGCTATTACTACTGCAGTCATTCCTACTGCAACTGTTGCTGCTGCTACTAGTATTACCCCTACTGCTGCTATTCACACTGCTACTACTGCTATTGTTATTCATAGGATTGCTACTGTTATTCATGACTACTACTGCTATTGTTATTCACGATTGCTATTGTTACTGTTATTACTGCTACTATTATTCATATGACTACTATTGCTACTGTTATTACTGTTACTGTTATTCAAAGGACTATTACTATTGCTACTACTATTCATACTATTATTACTGCTGTCATTCACACTAATACTGCTGCTACTGCTGTTCACACTATTACTGCTATTGTTACTACTGTTACTGTTATTCATATAACTACTATTACTGCTACTACTATTCATACTATTATTATTGCTGTCATTCACACTAATACTGCTGCTACTGCTGTTCACACTATTACTGCTATTGTTATTCATATGAATATTCATGTTATTCATATTGCTACTGTTACTATTATTCATATGACTACTATTACTGCTGCTGTCATTCACACTAATACTGCTGCTGCTACTATTCACACTACTATTATTACTACTACTGTTATTCATATGACTACTAGTGCTGTTATTACTGTAACTGTTATTCATATGACTACTATTGCTACTGTTATTACTGTAACTGTTATACGACTACTACTACTATTCATACTTTTATTGCTGCTGTCATTCACACTAATACTAGTGCTACTGCTATTCACACTATTACTGCTATTGTTATTCATAACTACTACTGCTATTACTGTTACTGTTATTCATGACTACTACTGCTACTGTTACTGTTATTCATATGGCTGCTACTACTACTATTGCTACTGCAGCTACCACTTTTACTACTACTACTGCTACTGTTGGTACCACTTCTATTACTACTACTATTCATACTGCTAGTACTGCTGCTGTCATTCACACTAATATTGCCACTGCTGCTGTTCACACTACTATTACTGTTACTGTTATTCATACAACTATTACTATTACTGCTACCGCTGCTCCCACCATTCATACTACTATTACTGCTGCTATCATCCATACTAATAATGCTTCTGCCACTAGAATTACTGCTACTGCCACTGCTGCTATTCACACTACTATTACTGCTACTAATGCTGCTGCTGCTATTTATGTTACTATTACTGCTACTATTATTCATACAACTGCTACTACTCCTACTATTGCTACTGTTGGTACCACTTCTATTACTACTACCATTCATACTATTATTACTGCTGCTGTCATTCACACTAATACTGCTGTTCACACTACTATTACTGTTACTGTTATTCATACAACTACTACTACTACTGCTAATTCTACTGCTGCTATTTATTTGACTACTACTACTATTGCTGCTGCAATTCATACTATTACTACTCCTACTCCTACTCCTTCTCCTACTATTGTCACTGTTACTTCTATGACTCCTATTACTATGGCTACTGCAATTCATACTACTCCTATTGCTGCTGCAAAGTACTGCCAATGATGATGATGATAATGGTGCTATTTGCATAATACTTTAAAACTTTGCACAGTGATCCGGATCTGCAAAGTGGGCAGCTGGCAATTGTTATCCAGTGTGATCCAGTCTCCCAGAAAAGACAAACAAGGAGCTGGTCACAGGAGTGACAGAAAGGTATCTAAGCAGGGGGATCTCCGAGGCAATCGAAACAATTCCATCATTTCACAAACAAGGGTCCCACCCAGACTCACTGAGGTGAGATAACTTGGCCAAAATCACGCAGCTGCTAAGGGCCCAAGTGGCAGGTTTGGAACCCAGACTATCTTAAGTCCAGGCCCAGAAATGCATTTTAGGGCAGCATCTCTAAATTAGGCGGCAACTGTGAGGGAGAAACGGGATCGATCGCTCCTGGTTTTAAACAAACAAGAGGAGAAGAAAGTAGTTTCCAAATGTCTTGGAGCTCTGACGCTCACCGGCGGCCTTCCTCGTTGCTATGAAGGTGGGCTCTTTCCTGGAGGGGCGAAGCGTAAAGACAGTTGGCAGGGGCCGCTATTGCTGGTTTCTGGGGGACGGCAGGATGACAGACAGTCATCTGTCTGCTGCTCCTCTTCCCCATGTCAAAAAGTTGTTTAAGAAAAATGGGGGAAGCAGCAGAAGGAAATATACTCTCTTAATTTGAAATGGAACATCTGGGAGATTCAGTCCCCTTTGACTGAAATAGTGTAGGCTTAGGGAGACTTTATGTTTGCTGCTCAATTAGACTTCATTTAAAAGGAACGCCTGAAAGGAGAGAGAGAGATGAACACTTTTCACCATATGTTTTTTGGGGGAGTTGCTTTTAATCCACCATCACGGGAAGCAGTAATGGGCCATGGTGGGTAGAAGTCTGTCCTTGGAAAGAAAATCTACACTCGAAAGTTGCTTCTGACATAGACTGACCCTGGAAAGCTGGGGGACACTCAACCCCTTCTTAACTCCGGGCAGCTCTTGAGGACCCTAGGTCATGAAGGACCCATTTACACAGTGGATACCATTTCCACACCAAGAGTGCTCACAACAACAACCAAAAATTGATGAAATTACAAAGCTAGCCCAATTGTTTAAAAATCCAAAGCAAAAAAGGATCACTAGCTCTTTGAGCACTCTGGGCGGACTCTTGGGGGGTATCTTTGGGCGTCCATGCTCATTCTAGGCTCCAAAATAATTTAGAATAGAGCTTGTGAGACAATTTAAAATGTTCTGGAAAATGAAAAATACAAGCTATAAAATAACGTCTATCACATTAGAGAAAATGGCAGCCCTCGTGGTCTGGGCTAAGGCCAACCTAGACAATCATGCTCTTTCCCAACTTTCTTCCAACACCCCGAATGCGCCTGCACCCACGGGGCTGTGCACATGCAGGCAGACCGTGCCTGCGTGCATGGTGATGGAGCAGATCCTAGCACTGGGCGCAAAGGGCACTGATAACAGAAGGCTGTTATCAGCTTGGGGCCAATGCAGCTGGCCCCCAAGGCTGGCTGTAGCCCAAACTACAGCCCTGCTGGCCCACCTCTAGCAAGCAGGATCCCCCAGCTTTGCCAGCCCACTCCTGCCAGTCCATTCCCGGGCATCTAGTCCAAGCCTGCCCAGCCGAGGCTGCTCCCACTCACAAGCGCCGGAGCTCCTCCGTGAGAGAAGATGGAACCCCCAGCCACTGTGAACCACAACAGCCAGATTGAATCCCAATCCTCACACGTCCTAGCTCTACGATCTGGGACAAATCAGATCACCTTTGGGAACCTCGATTACTTTTTGCACAAAACACAGATTTGGCAGGATGTCACTGGGCTGACTGTGATGTCGACATGTGAGTTTATAAGGGCCTGGCTGTCCCTCTCACACCATCACTGCCCATAAGGAAGGAAGCCTGGACGCTGGGTAAATCAGTCCAAGAGCAGAGCTGGGGGCCAGACTCCGCTCCCCTGCCGTGGCCTCAGTCTAAATCCTGAAGGTGACCCTTGCCAAGGGGGGTCTGGGAGAGGAGGCGTCGCCGGTAAACAACCACACTCTGGCACCTCTCCTCACTAACACATGGTGCCCACCGTCGCCCACTCAGGGGGATGGACTCATCACCTCTCCCAGCAGAAGGTCGACCGCTGGGAAACTTGTCACAGGAGGATGAAAAATGAAGAAGGCAGAGGGAAGGAAGTGGAAATGGCAACATGGTTCTGGCAACAAAACTCAGGGGTGGGATAGGAAATGAACCAGAGAGACACCTGCAAGCGCAAGTGCCCGGGCACAGCCCCATATGGGCAGCAGGAGGTGAGGACAGTCAAGGAGCTCCTTACTGAGGGCCATGACAGCCCCAGATCATTCTGGGTCCTCCCCATGGTGGCTGGGCAACTGGGAGCAAGAGCCCTCTATTCACATGGGAAATCATTCTGGATATACTGAAAACGTAAGACTTAGACAGAGAGAGAAGGCTGGGCAGGGGCAGAGGGCACAGGCTGGGGTTGAGCCCTGGCTTCATGCACGCCCCCCCCCCCCACCCCTTTCTCCTGCTCGTGTTATCTTGGCTAAGACCTTTGGTTTTCTTTAAAATGAGAACAAGAGTCCCCGCTCCAGAGGCCCCAGGGATCAAATGAGATGATGCAAGCAAATCTTAAAGGGCCACATGACCACTGGCCACCATCACAGGCCCCTCTCCTCTTCCACATCTCCATAAAATTATTCCACTTACCTGGAATAAGGTCATATCCAGCTGAGTTCCCGCAGCCTTTAACAAGGCGAACCCAAGTTCTGACCCTTCTCCATTCCACGCGGCCCGACCCAATTTTCCCAAACTCTCAAAATCCCCGGCGGGGAAGGCCCCACCCGATCCAGGACCATGAACAAGAAAAGGCCCACTTTTTTCACTTCATCTAGTTTTTCATTCAATTTTAACCATGCAATGAATAAATACTCTGATTTCAGGAAGCCTGGCTGCCATTCACCCACCTTGTCCCTTGTGGTTGACTTCTTTTGCTGCGATCACTTTGTTTATAACGGTCTGCAGGAAATCATTCTCCCCTGCCACCCTGGGTGAAAAACGGGATGATAGGTTCAGCTGCTTGTGTCGAATGACGTCGTCCAAAGCTAGCCTGGAGGGTGCGCGGGACGACCAACACCACGGGAGACAAGGGGGCACGGGGAACCACAAGCCACCGTAACAAGGGGACACGAGAGATGGTCGTCATTGAGTGGTGACAGAGAGCCGGGTATTAGTCAACGCAGGACAAAGGGGCGGGCAGAGAAGCAACAAGAAAGACACAGGAAGATCATTGATCAGGACGATACTCCACTGCCCGAGAGGCAAAGCCAATCGAGGCGGCCCTCGGGCCCTAGAACACACACACGCGGCAGCAGCAAAGCCACGGCCCACAGGTGCGCCGCGCCATTCGTCACGGGCCGCCTGGCGCGAGAGGTGGGTCCTGACAGAAACTCAAGGGTGATTCTGCACCCTGAATCGTCTCTAGACACGCTTTAGGTAGCAGAGAACACATGATTTGAAGGAAAAAACACAGGAGACAAAACTTTCAACATAGAAATGCTGCTTCTGCTTCCTTCCCGGGAGGTGGCTGGCTCTATGTGTAGGCAAAGATAACCCACCATAAGGCATCAGGGTAATGCCGGGTGAAAAATGGGAAAGTGGACCCATTATAAACAAAACCGAAAGGTTACAAAGGTCATGTAAGCCTCCCATGTCAGCCCTGCTCGGGGCAGTTAACTGCACAGATGTCGGAGACCCGTGAATGAACACAAAGGAGCAACATGTGGACGAAGAAAAGAGGGAGAGAATCTGCCACATGTTACGAAGGGATGTCCGTGACGTCCATCAAGGAGATGGGAAGGTGGCACTCGGGTCACGCTGTCACCCCTGTGAAGGATGCTTCAATTTATTATCAGCAGAGAGAAAGAAATACATGGGGCATCCTTCCCAACCTCTCTTCCATAGGGCAATAAATCAGTTTTAATGGGTGAAAAAATGATTTCATTACCATGGTACCTAAGTCCTCCACAAAGCCCCAGTTGTACAGATTATTTTACTATTAAAATCATGTTAAGCTTTTATTTGCAGTGTCGTATTATTTACCAGGCACTGGGGGAAGGGGTCACAAATGACACTAAAGATTTAACATCAATGTTGTAAAAATGGAACACTTTCCTAAAGAGATTGTGGTAAACTGGGACATTAGGTAGGTACTTAATAGAGTCTATCATCTTCCTTGAAACGGAGTTATTCTGAAATTCATCACTAGCCTCCCAACAATAACAATTCCCTTTTCTGAACCAGAGTTTCTCCAATTGATCCTGTTTGCAGATAAATTATTTCAGTTTAATATGATATTAAGTCACTGTCAAGTTAGCAAATACAGCAACAAATGACATTAAGGAAAATGAAAATATCTGCATGTTTTAATTTTAGGAAAATGTATTTTCTCTCATTAATGCTTGCTCACTGTGTGGGATCATTCCCTCCCATATACAAAAATCCCAAAGTGTTTTCTCAGTCGTGTTCCCCTTGATCCCTTTTCGCAAGATACTGCTCCTAAAAGCCAACAAAATGGCTTTCTTCCCTAAATAGACGGGCTAAAGATGGAGGTGAGTTATGAATTTTATAACAACTGGCTTTTTTCCCCATGGTTCTTGATTCCAAACGAGGCTCTCCTTTCTAAAAAGCACAGAATCACAAGTTCAAGCCTCATTGGGTCCTCCCTTCCTACCTGCCAAACAGACACTGTAATCTTGTCCCCATTTTACAGATGAAATAAATGGGGCAAGAAAGAAACAATAATTTGCCACAGAACTCCCAGCTCTTTAAGTGCTGGGATGGAGACAAGACTCCAGGCTGGTATTCTTTCTGTTGCTCCATCTAAGTTCCCAGGAGATAAAATTGCCAGAGGGAACAAGCTCAAATGACCCAAGTAATGAGGACCAGATCTTCACCTGGTAGAATTTACAAAATCTAGGGGTCATGGACGGATGCTTAAGCAAAGCCTGGGCCCCTGAACCCCGATCTGCATGAGAGGAGTCCAAGTTCCAGGGTCTAACAATCGGATGGCGTCGGCTTGCAAAGCCAAGAGCCGCCATCCCAAGCTTTCCTTTCTGTCCTCAGTGGAACAGGAGGTGTACCAAGCACAACCTCCGAATGCTCCAGGCGACAGCCGCCATGGGGGGCCCTTCTGTTTTAATTTTCCTAGACTCGATTCGTCTTAATTCTGCCCACAGAATCTATTAACAAATCACTCTTCAGCTCCCATTGCTAGGGACACAAAGCATTCTAGGATCCCACCTGCTTCTTGTCTCCCTCCAAGGAGTTTCTGGCTAGAACTAGGTACCAACAGGTGAGTGGTGAATTCAGGTAAATACCCCCTGAAGGAATGGAAGGAGGGAGCACTGAGAGGGTAATTGAGCACCACCCAGAAGGCTTTGCCACTTGACAAAATAATGAGGTCCTCGGTATTTAGCGGCCAGGTAGATTGCTTTATAAGGAGATAGCTAAATTCTATGCGATATTTTATGTAAAATTATTTTTAATTCATTTAATTTATAGATACATATATTATATAATATATAATAAATAAAATTATATAAATTATATACAATATAATTTATATTAAAAAAACATTGTTTGGAAAATAGTAATCATATACACTGAGACACAATTATGTCTAGAATGAAAGAAACCATCATTTAAGTCTTTCCACATCACCAGTGTCCGCCAAATTAGAGAAAGCATATATAAGAGGGGACAACGCTCTGTAGAACGTACAAGGGAATGAATGAAAAAGTGTGTACTCTGGGCCAAGCCTTGAGGATACAAAACAAAAACTGCGCTATTTCTATTCTCTAAATGAAAGTCAAGTTAATTTTTGACGGAAAAACATATATATGGCATGCAAATATGGATAAATCAGCCTACTTCACTCTTAGACAGTCGGCTTTCTGGAGCTAACTGGAAGGTAAACGTGGCAATGAGCCCTCCCCCGAGTCACGCTGCCCGGCGCTATCCCAGCGCCATACTTACGGCTGAAAGGGAATGAAGTGCTGCTTATCTTCATCATCTACTTTCCCATTAATTATATCTGTGACATCCATCACTGCAACAAGAAAGAGGGAAGACTTGCTTAAATATTTATTTCTTTGGTTCTGGGGACCCAAATATCCTTCACTAAATCTAAGAGACACTCGGTCTGATTTATTACGCTCAAGTTTAGCAGCTTTCCATGGCAAGCCAAGACATTTTAAAGATGTCAGTAACAATAACGATGAACATTAATAGGGTATTTTAAGGTCTGCCAAGTAATTGGCATCCTGAGGGTGTGCCAAAAGTCTTAGTGAAGTTGTAAGCTTTAAGAGGTACACAAACTTTTAGCTTTAAATGGTTTCAAACCCTGTGCTCTCTCACTGATGCACACAAAGCCCACGATTCACGTGCCAGCAGTGAAAATAAGAGTGATAAGGCAAAGGGCCTGGTGGAGCAGGCCAGAGCTCCATCCATTTCAGAAGTCATTCAATCAGCTGTCTAATTATTCCTGAGCTCTAATTTTTCTCCACTTCCCCAACAACGGTAGCCCCTCTTCTCACAGTCCTTCCCTTGAGCACAGCTGGCCCCTGCTAAGGCCCGGCACCAGGCCTGCTCATAATCACTTCTCTCTGCATCATACCTATATATTCTCACCAGAGCATTCTCTAAGTCTCCACCCAGCCCGATGCCTAATTCAAGGTCAACTGAAGACCATTTTCTAGTCCCGTCACAGAACATCTCTCTTTGTTCTTGCCCTTCCCACTGAAATTGGACCAACAATCAAATCCTGAAATAAATCTTAAATGGAGCAGAAATGGGTTATTTATGTAGTCTGCCATTTATAAAGCATTTTTTTTTTCTTTCCAAAGTTTTTTAGCCCAAAATTTTGCTCTAAAACTTGACTTGTTCTCCACCGGCCATACCTCAAATGCTGATGTAAAAAAATACTCGGCTCCAAGGAGGCTTTCCAAAGAGATTTTACTCCTTTTAGGCGTGCTCACATTTAGAATTGTTGGCAAAAACCAGAGGACCTGTTCATTCTGCCACATGGAAAACTGTGTGGCCCTCCCAGGTGCCAACTCGGGCAACAAGATCCTGGCGCACCTATCATCGGACTCAAAATAGTTTCTAACACGTTTACGTAGTCAGCCTCAAAGGACCTGGCAGAGCAGGATGGAAGGGGCTTCTAATCTTGGTCACGAAAAGGAGCTATTATAACTCTACCTTAAGATCCCAAAGGCTGCTTTCAAGCTGAAATTAAATTATTAGAATAATAGCTGACATTTCTACAAATATACGTATAAATGTCTGTAATATACAGATGTAGATATACACATAACTATTTATATAACTGTATGGGTAACTATATAAATGTTAGATATCAAAAGTATCAAATACACATACAGATACGGTATACATACATAAGCATACACATACATATACATACAAAAACATGTATCTACAGAAACAAGCAGCAGGGGCGGAAGGGAGTTGGGCCCATACCTATAATCTCATCCATATGGAGGTGGGGGAATTTGAATCCAGGTCCTTCTGATACTGACTTTGAACCTCAATGCCTTGTACTAGGCTGCTAACTAGTACCTCATGTAGCTAATTATTTCAATATCTCCTCTTCTTAATTTTCCCCACAACCCTTTATTTCTAGTATGTTCCCTCTGTTAATTATTTCTCTTTAACCTACAGAGAACTTGTTTATAGATAGACAGATAGATAGATAGATAGATGGAAGAAACAAAGGAAGGAAGGAAGGAAGGAAGGAAGGAAGGAAGGAAGGAAGGAAGGAAGGAAGGAAGGAAGGAAGGAAGGAAGGAAGGATATCTGTTAGAAAGATAGAGAGATAGATAGATAGATAGATATTTAACTGCATGTTGTCTTCTTCATTATTTGAGAGCAGGAACTGTCTTTTGCCTCTTTTTCCTACCTCCAGTGCTCAGCACAATACCCGGCATATAATAGGCATTTAATAAATGTTTATTAGCTGATTACTGACTGAGTTGATTTTCACCATTGAGCTGTGCAAGAAACACTCTTGCATTCAAGATCTATTTTACACAGAAGAAAGCTGGGGCTCAGAGAGGTTGACTCCCACAACTCCAAAATGGCACATTCAGTCCGCCTAACAACAAAATAAGTCTAAGAAGATGCTAAAGGGCGAGTGGATGGCCCTCTGAGACGGGCCTCCAACACACAGCAATGGCCCAGTTCTCTTGCACCAAGAAGACAGCCTGGGGATCTGGAAAAAGCCAGAAAAAGTCCTGATTCTGGATTTTTGGGGGGGATTTTGAAGAGTCCAGTGGCAGGCTACAGCCTGAGCCCAAGGAAGTAAGTCAGGCAGGCCAGGATCGGAGCCTCAGGGACCCAGGCAGGCAGCATTCACCTGTGACGTCCCCCCAGGCTCTGGACCTTCCAGGTCCTGATATCCCAGGACAAACAGAGGCTAAGGCTCCTGCTGGGAAGCAGAACACCCCTCACTTGAGGGGGACATCTCTGATCTCATCACACCAAGGCCTCCCCGCATGTTCCCTGATTTTCAGCACTGCTTCTTCCTTCCCTCCTTTCTAGCCAAACTCCATTCTGGGGGGATCCTCCCATTGTCCAGGGGTCTCCATGGATCCAAATGGACATATGGGGTGGGGCACGGGGGAATCAGTGGCCCTGTGCCATCTTGGTCAAGTCACTCCACTTGGGACCTCAGTTTCCTTCTGTGTACAAAGAAGGGTGTAACTGGATGCAAGCCAGACTCCAGCCTCCATGACTCTATCCATTGGGCTGTACTGCCTCCCTGTGTCTCTAAAATGGGCCACTGGAAGATCAACCTTTCTGTTGGTAAGGTAAGGACCACGGTCCCAACAGTGTGGCCTGCAGGGGCTGCTTTCTAGTCCAAGGTGAAAGTTCTGCCATTGTGTCAGTATGCAACAGATACAGACAGACACACACACACACACACACATACACACACACACACACACACACACACACACACACACACACACACACATTCTCTCTGTCCCTTTCTCCCTCCCTGTCTCTCTCCTCTCTGTCTGTCTGTCTCTCTGTCTCTCCTTGTGTGTGTGTGTGTGTGTGTGTGTGTGTGTATATCACAGAAACTGTCCACAAACAGAACAGTCCATTTCTCCTTGACTACTTCTGAGCAGGAGTCTTGTCTACACTGAATAATTTACCCTTCCTTCTGCAGCCTCCAAATAATCGCCACTCAATCCATCAGTGACACCCGAGTACTTGAACCCCATTACTAACCTGATTTCCCACAGGCTTAAAATAAATGGAGGTCAAAAATCAAAATCTTAAAATCAAAAGGGTGATTTAGATTTTAAATCCCCCAACACTGAGCAGCAAGGCCCAAGATAAACTTTCAACCACCAAACAGCCTCAAACAATCTCCTGCTTTCTCAGAAAGGCCCAAGAACCCCACACTGGCCACCATTATCACAGTTCTCATTCCCAGGGAATTCTGACAACAGGAGACCACTAAAGAGAACAGGGGCAGAAATCCTACCCGCAACGCCAAAGGGTCTCCGTAGGCCGGAGGTGAGCTTGCGGGTATGGTTGTCACGAAGCTCCATGCGCCCGACCCGGACGATCTGGCACACGAAGCTAATCTTCTCCCTTTTCAGATCTTTGCTGCCAAGGTCCTGGAAAGATGAATTTCCATAAATTATTCTGGAGAACCATCATTCAACTGAATTTCAATTGCAATGGTCAGTTAGGAAGATGGATCCCTGTTCTTTTCCCGTAACTATTTCTAGCATCTCAATAAGTTATCCACACACGGATCACACAAAAATATCAGGGGAAGAATAATCTATTTCTATCGTGCAGAGAAGCTACAACTGTCACAGAAGAGGGCTGTATCTCTTCTCCAAATAAGAATCATGGTAGTTCGAAAAAATCTCATTAGGACTGGTAATGTAAAGACTCACATCTCCCACCCCAACTCTAACTTAACCTCAAATTGTGAACATATTTTTGGGAAAAGTAAAAGGAACATAAAGGACTAATCTGGTTAGAATGGAGGGTTAATTCTTGGGAAAGACACAGATATACTTACAGTGAATACAGCTCGTAAATTATGTAATCTGTCTATATCTTTGGGTAACCCTGAACTTGACCAACGAACCAGATAGTTTTCACTAAAAAAAAAAAAAAGTAAAAGTGAATTAATTTTCATCATTGAATATAGGATAAAACCAGTATTTCATATTGATCAACTAATCATCAATGAAACAATATCAAAATACTAGGTTAACAGTCTTTTTCAATAAAGAATACAAAACAAGAAGACAAAACCATGATGATAGGGGGAAATGCAGGGACTCTAAGCTCTCCCAGATTCTCCTCCTCAATTTTAACAACTCAAAACAAATTCTGGAATGGAGGAACCCCCAAAAGGATGGGGTGATACAAATTTCTAAGCCAAGGCAATTTAAAAAGTTGGCAGGAAAGGTTGCTGCACCAGGGTGAGAGTAGAGTTCAGTCCATTATAGTTCAAAGAGCTCAAAAAGGATTGTAAAAAATGAAATAAGAGAGAGAGAGAGAGAGAGAGAGAGAGAGAGAGAGAGAGAGAGAGAAGGAAAAGTGGGAAAAGAAATGAAAGTAATACAAGAAAACCATTAAAAACAAATCAACAGCTTGGCAAAAAGAGGTACAAAAATGCTAAAGAAAATAATAATTTAAAAAGCAAAATAGACCAAATGATAAAAAGAAACACAAAAATACATTAAAGAGAAGAACTTCTTAAAAAAAAAACAAACAAACAAACATAGAATTGGTCAAAAGGAAAAAAGAGGCACAAAAATTCATCGAATAAAATGATTCCTTAAAAACTAGAATTGTACAAATACAATGATTTCATGACACATCAAAAAACAAAACAAAATGAAAAAACAGAAGAAAACGTGAAATATATCATTGGAAAAACAATAGACTGGGAAAATATTTGAAGGGAAGATAATAGGGGCCAGTGAGATGGTGCAGTGAATAGGGCACTGCTCTGGAGTCAGGAGGACCTGAATTCCAATCCAGTCTCAGACACTTAACACTTACTTCCTAGCTGTGATACTCTGGGCAAGTCCCTCAAGCCCAAAATATACATTTTAAAAATCTTTACACTACCTGAAAGCTATGACCAAAAATAAAAACCCTACACATTATTTTTCAAGAAATTATCTATCTGCCATAAAAGAGGCAAGGAAAAAATGTTACAATGGAGGGAAGGGGGGTGGGAGGTAGAGAGGAGGTAAGTGATCCTTACTGTCATCAGAATTGGCTCAAAGAGGAAATAGCTCAAAGAGGAATTGGGTATAGAAATCTATCTTACCCTATAAGAAAGTAAGAGGGGAAGGGAATACAAGGTGGTGAGGGGGGAAGGGAAGTGATAGAAGAGAGGGAAGAATTGGGGAGAGATAGTTAAAAGCAAAACACTTTCAAGGAGGCACAGGGGAAAAGAGAAAGGAAATACAATGTTCAGAAGGGAAATAAAGTTAGCAATAGTAATTGTGAAAAAGAATTTTGAGCAAATTTCTCTGATGGAGCCTCATTTCTCAAACATTTATGGAAATGAGTCAAATTCATAAAAAAATAAGAGCCATTCCCCAACTGATAAATAACCAAAAGAAATGAATACTTTTCAAATGAAGCAATCAAAGCAAGCTATATAACAATATAACCTAAAAAAAAAATAAAATAAACAAAAAAAAACCAACCTAACTCACTATTGATTGTATTAATTACAATTTACATTGAAATAACTCTAAAATACTAGATCATATCTATTAGGTAGGCTAATGAGCCAGAAAAGGAAAATGACAAATGTTGGAGGGAAAAACAAGGCATTAATGCATTGTTGGTGGAATTGTAAACTGATTTGACCATTCTGCAGAGCAATTTGGAACTTTGGCCAAAGGGCCTTTTGACCTAACAATAGCACTTCTAGGCAAGTTATCTCAAAAATGATAGAAAAGAGTATCCTGTGTGTACAAAAATATTTATAACAATTCTTTTCTCAGGGCAAAGAATTGGAAATTGATGGGCTGAACAAACTGTGGAAAGTGATTATGATGAAATACTATTAAGCTATAAGAAATGATGAGCAGAATGCTCTCAGAAAAAACCTGAAAAGACTTCCATGAGATGATGCAAAGGAAATTGTACTGTACACAAAGTAACAGCAATATTTTAAGATGATCACCCATGAACGACTTGGCTATACTTAACAATATAATGGTCCCAGACAACTCAGAAGGACCTTGATGAAAAATGATATCCATACCCAGAGCAAAAACTGATTATGTCTGAATGCAAATTGAAGAATATTTTTTCCTTTATTTTACTTGAGGATTTGTGGGAGGGTTTTGGTTTTTTGGATTTTTTTTGAGGAGGAGGGGGCCAATACTCTATTTTCTTTCACAACATGACTTTCATGGAAAGGTTCGACATATGCCTTCTCAATAAGGGAAGATGGGAAGAAAAGAAGAAAGAGAATCTGGAATTCAAAGTCTTAAAAACAAATATTAAAAAGTATTTTATATGTAAATGGGAAAAAATAAAATACTAAATAATGAAAAAAAAAGAGAAAAAAATAACAAATAAATGTTAGTTGAATTTTCTTTTTTAAAAAGGAAGGGAAAATATTATCAAGGAAAACTGCCCTGATATGCTACAACCAGAGGGTAAAATAAAGATTAGAAGAATCTACCAAGCACCTCCTGAAAGAGATCCCAAAATGAAAACTTCCAGGAATATTATAGCCAAGGAGAAATTGTTGCAAGCAGCCAGAAAAGAGCAATTCAAATATTGTGGAGCCACAAACAGAATAACACAAGATTCTACATTAAAGGACAGTTGGATTTGAAATCTGATACTCCAGAGCCCAAAGATACTAGGATTACACCCAAGAATCAACTATGCAGCAAAAGTGACTATAATCCTTTAAGGGGAAAAAAAAAAAAAGACATTCAATGAAACAAAGGACTTTCAAGCGCTCCTGATGAAAAGACTAGAGCTAAATAGGAAATGTGACTTTTACATATAACTCAAGAATATCATAAAAATGTAAAAAAGACAGAGGAATCATAAGAAATTCAACAAGATTAGGGCGGTTAGGTGGCACAGGGGATAGAGCACCAGCCCTGAAGTCAGGAGGACCTGAGTTCAAATAATGGTCTCAGACACTTAACACTTCTTAGCTATATGATCCTTAACCCCAATAGAAGAAGGAGGAGGAGGAAGAGGAGGAGAAGGAGAAGGAGGAGAAGGAGGAGAAGGAGAAGGAGAAGAAAGAAAGGAAGAAAGGAAGGAAGGAAGGAAGGAAGGAAGGAAGGAAGGAAGGAAGGAAGGAAGGAAGGAAGGAAGGAAGGAAGGAAGGGAGGGAGGGAGGGAGGGAGAGAGGGAGAGAGAAAGAGACAGAGAGAGAGACAGAGAGAAAGAGAAAAAGAAAGAGAGAGAGAGAGAGAAAGAGAGAAAGAGAGAAAGAGGGAAAGAAGGAAAGAAGGAAAGAAGGAAAGAAGGAAAGAAGGAAAGAAGGAAAGAAGGAAAGAAGGAAAGAAGGAAAGAAGGAAAGAAGGAAAGAAAGAAAGAAAGAAAGAAAGAAAGAAAGAAAGGGAGAAAGGGAGAAAGGGAGGAAGGGAGGAAGAGAGGAAGAGAGGAAGAGAGGAAGAGAGGAAGAGAGGAAGAGAGAGAGAGAGAGAGAGAGAGAGAGAGAGAGAGAGAGAGAGAGAGAGAGAAAGGGAGGAAGGGAGGAAGGGAGGAAGGGAGAAAGAGAGAAAGGGAGAAAGGGAGAAAGGGAGAAAGGGAGGAAGGGAGAAAGGGAGGAAGGGAGGAAGGGAGGAAGGGAGGAAGGGAGGAAGGGAGAAAGGGAGAAGGAAGGAAAGAAAAGAAGAGAAAGAGAAAGAGAAAGAGAAAGAAAGATTCAATAAGATCAAGCTCTTCACATTCCTACAAAGAAAATCATATTTTTAACTCATCTAAGAACTTTTTCATTATTAGAGCAGTGAGGAATGTACATAGAAGAGACAGGTACAAACTAAAAATTATGGGATGATATTTTTTAAAATAAATTTTTAGGAGAAGAGGAAAGGGAGAGGAAAAATGGGGTACATAAAAAAGCTTTTACAAAGGATGGGATGATAGGGGAGTTGAGGGAAGAGCTTGAATCTTATAATGAAAATGCTAACCTTGTCTAGAGAAAGAACTCAAGGGATCTGAATGCAAATCAAAGCATACCTTCTTTTTTTTTTAACTTTTTTTTTCATCTTACTGTTTTGCTCTGTGCTTTCTTTCACAACATGATTAAGATAGAAATATGTTTTGCATGACTGCACTTGTATAACTTATATCAAATTGCTTACCTTTTCAAGCAGGGTGGAGGAGAGGAAGGGAGAGAATTTGGAATTCAAAATTTTTTTTTAAATAATGTTAAAAAATTGTTATGACATGTAATTGATGAAAAAGTAACTTTTTTTTCAAAATGAAAAATACAAAACAATGAATATCTGCCATGTTTTCTCTCTGTTGAGGGTCTTCAAAAGGTAGGTTTTCAGCCACTTCCCATCACTCATTCTAAAGCAAACTTATTAACAACTACTATCTAATCCAACCATAAATTATGATTATAATCATTATTTTAGATCCTAGATTGAATAAAAAATGGTCAACCATGTCTATGCACGGCAGGTTTAAAGGCAAAGCAAGCCTCAGTCTCTCCCTATCATGATCCAAATCCCCTGGGAATGGGCTGACAACATTCATCTCACCCTCATTATTTTGTTTGTTGTCAGGGAGCCCCAAAGAGATCCTCAGTGAGGCAAAGGGTACCCTGCACCTCAATATTTCTCCTTTCTTTGCAAAAAGCCTTCAGTTTCGCCATCAGAACCAGTGGGCCAAAGAACAGTTACCTGGGGGTTCCAACCTGTCATGTGACCCTTTCTGTAAGAAAAGGCATTTGCATCCAGGTGGTATCTTAAGTTTGGTAGATTTCAAGCCAACCCACAATCTAGTTTTCCAAGTTTAAAAAGAACAAAAGAACTTTCTAAGGAGGCGATGCTCAGAGGGCTAGAATCAGGGAGATTTGAGGCAAAATCCTGCTACTTGTGGAACTGCAGGCCAGGCAACTGGCTTCTCTAAGCCTCAGTTTCTCCATCCGTAAAATGAAGGCATGGGTCTTTTTAGCTCTAAGCCTCTGAATATTCCCATGGTGCCTGGGCAGTCACATGGGCTGTGCTTGCCCAGAACAGCTCCTTTTCCATGGAGCCTTTGGTGGGCAGGCCAGCTGTCAGTGCCACGTCACAGACAGTGAGAACCATGTGCCTGAGTCTGGGAGGGTAAGCGGCAGTGTCCTCGGAGTGTCCGGGTCTATCGCCACTCGACAGCTTTGGTTGGTTGGCGAGTTTATCTACCTAAGCCCTGGGGGATTCTCCACATACCACGGGCTCCAGGCCCACCCCGAGATGGCGGCCGGGGAGCCCCCCCACCTGATGAACTTGGACTCCACGGGGTCGTAGAGAGACATGAGCACTTCGGCGTCTTCTCCGATCTTGCACACTACGTTCTTCAGATTGACCAGCAGGGCGAAGGAGGGCGTGGCGGCGAACCTGGCTTGTCTGTTAATGTCCATGTTCTGCCTCTGGGACTAAAGTGGGGGAGGGGAAGAGCAATGAGCAACCCGCCCGAGAGCCCCCCACGTAAACTGAGAGGGGCCGTGGAGCCCCTCCATGACACAAGGACCAAGGCTTCACGCCAAACATTTCTTCAGGAGGACCCTCAGAGAGTCCCCCATGGGACCAACACTGTCCCAAAGTCCACTCCATACACGGCCCGTGGCAGACGGAGCTCTGGGCCTGGGCAGGAGGCCCGGGGATTGAAGCCCACACTTACTGGCCGGTCAGTGGGCTGGGCCTCAGTCACCCTTGGTCAAATGAGGGACTGGACTCAGGAGCTCTAAGACCCCTCCTAAGTCTTGGATCCCAATAGTGAGGGATACACCTGGAGGTGTGCCTAAAGTGAGGGAACTCCCTCCTGGGTGGACAACCCCTTCCAGGTGGACGATCCTTCAAGGGTAGACGACCTCTCCCCAGTGGACGATCCGTTCCGGGTGGACAATCCCTCCAGGATGAATGACCCCTCCCCAGAGGCCATGGATTACCAACTCCAAGGGAACGAATACAGGACAATGAACCACTAGTGACCGATGTATGGCCATCCAGCCAGAATATTCCTAAGCCAGGGCTCAAAGCCAGGTCTTCCTGACTCACAAAGAGCAGCCTTTAATTCCCAGGACTCTCCTCTCACCCAGATCAGGGAGGATACATGACTATCCCAGTCTGGCCACTACATGAACCCAAGTCACAGCCCCAGCCCAGAGGGTCCCCCCCACTTCTCTCCCAACTTTCCCGAAGCTACATCCACTTCCCATGATGGCTTTTTCCTTCCCACATTTTAAATCCCAACATGTACAAATCACTCAATTGGACACAAATCATGGTGTGAGAAGCTGCTCCTGGAGACCACCCTGAACTTGACACAGGTCAGGACACCGGCCCACCCCAGAGGAGTCACGCCTTCCAGGGAGTGCGCAAAAGGCCCACTCACCTTTTCTTCTCGCAATCTTTCTTCTACTTGCTTGGAGGCGATTTCATGCGCTCGGAAGAGGCTTATGGTGCTGGTCTGCTCTGGATCCAATATGTTTCCATCTTCATCCCGGACGACCAGATCCAAATCCAGAACTCTGCAACGAGAAGATACATGCTGAAGAGGGGGTCGTTCTGTCCTGAACCGACCAGGGACCTGCGGCGTCCCCAGAGAAATCTGCGGGGCTCCCCGGACCCAGGCTGCTTTTCTTTGAATCATTTTCTATTAACTCAAAAGGCATTTTGTTCTTTGAAAAAGCAGCTCCAACCTCAACCTCAGGATCACTGCCATAAATATCTCCCTTTGCGGGGAAGTGTATCAGACTCGCCAGACTCTAAAAGTCATTATAAGGAAGATAAAATATCCATCTCTCCTCTCTCTGGAAAGGTGGGGGCGAGGGCTGCAGCGGGCGAGCTGGCTCCATTGCTTTTACTTAGCGTTTGACTTTGCGATAAGAAAGGCTTCTCTGGAGTTGGGAAGTCTATCAGCGCGAGCCCTCCACGCTCAAATGGAACGCGGGCGGCCACCAGAATACGTAAGCAGGTAGAAAAACATTTAAAATGGCTCTGAATAAATGGGCCCAGTGGAGAAAGAGCCAGCCTGGGAGTCTCTAGTTCTCCTCTGCCACCAAAATTTACTCCTTGTACTACGACCTAGCTGTAAAAAGGCAGAGAAAGTGCCAGCCGGCATCGGCAGAAAGTCAACGCGAGGAGTTCCTCCCTACACTCAGGAAATTTCAGGTTTGGTGCAAAACCAGAATTAAGAAAAACCAGCAGGAAAAGCTAAAGCCCATGGTGGTCGTTTGATACTATTCTTTAGACCCAGAAGGTTAAATTTGCCCATTTCTTTGTGGGGGTGATGTGGGGATGGAGAGCAGAAAAAGAACAAAGGAAGGTGTAAGTACACTTCTGGGAAAGTATACTTCCCTGGAAGGATGGGAGTCTGGGCAGGATCCAGTGCAAAGACTGCAGGCCCCCACGTCAATGGAAATGGGTTCAAATCTTTCTTCTGGTCGTTTACCCTGGGGAGGTCCTTTTCTGTATAATGGGGTTCTGAGGCTCCTTATAGCTTTAGTTCTGGGACTCTGGGATTCTATGGCTAATGACACCATTTATTTCTCAGACTCATTCCCAGGATCAGACACCTTTCCTTCCTTGTACAAAGGTAATAACTAGACTAGAGCCTTTTAAAGGCTACTTTGTCCTGTGGGATCCAAGAGCCTCAGCCTGGGAATTATCCAGAAAGGCTTTAACCTCCTCCTTGGCCAGATGTTCAGACGCCGCTGCCCACCATAAAATGTCAGCAGCATCCCAGTTCTATTTGGTGACAAGAGAAGTTTCTTCAGACAGGTCCATGCACCCCCCAAAAAAAATCACAGAGCCAATTTTTTAAGAAATAAATAAAAATAATAAATAAAGCATTTAAAGTTAATCTACAATATTCACATAAAATCTAGGGGGGCACATTAACCAGAAATTTCCAGCATTCTACAAATGAGGTACCTCTTGATCCCACGGTCAATAAATCAACAGAAATTGGCTTTTGTCATTGGCCTTTACTACATTAATAACCAAAACGGCCATTATATTAGACTCTATTTTACCTCCATTGTCTCGGACGGATTAAGAGTGCGATTTGAAACGGGGATTGAAAATAAAGATATAATGACAAGTCTCACAAAACCCGTCTCCACAGCCAGCCAGAAGCCTTCCCTTCAGCAAGAGTTTACGGGCCTAACCCAGAGAAAAGTCCTGACACATGTTTAACACGTATGAGTATTTAAACAGTGATTACGGAGCCACAGTAGTATTTGCAAGGCAATTACGGGAATTAATATTATCTTTTCATAACCGCTGGAAACATGCGCCTGCTTGTGAAGAACAAGGGACC
>JAJPUD010011778.1:0-52782 GCA_023553655.1 Myrmecobius fasciatus
TCATGTATTTTCCATGTAATGTTTCCTTGATCTATTCTTTTCCTTTTCCAAAGTCATCAATTTCATATGCTTAGATTATTGTACCAACCGACTTCAGTCTTCCTATTTTGATCCATTTTGTAAAAAAAACAAAAACAAAAACAAAAAATCTCCTAGAATAATCTTCCTCAAAAATTTTTCATCTTTTCATTCCTTTATTTAAGAATTGATTACCTAGTAGATAAAATCCATACTTGAATAAAATTCAAAACACTCCACCAGTTACTATTCCTCTCCAATAATGTAATTAGAATACTTATTTACATCCCCATCTCCATGCCTTAATCTCCATGTTTTCTTACTTGTAATACCCCTTTCCTTTTTCTTTGATCCTAATTAATCATCCACCTATAAACTTATGACTTCTCTTCAAAATCCAACTCCCCAAATTAAATTCTTCTTGAAAGTCTTCCTAATCATTGTCTTTGAAATGGCATGGCATAGATACTAGATATGGAGTTAGGCTGGGTTTAAATCCTGACTTTGATGTTTAGCTGTGTATAGTCTTGGCTAAGGCATTTAATCTCTCTACCTCAGTTTTCTAGCTATTCCTATTTCACTAACAAATCTCAGGGTTATTGAGGAAAAGATGATGTAACTGTTCATGATTTTCAGGCAAGTCCAGTGATTTTATGATTTTCTCTTCTTGACCTGTTTTCTAGGTCATGGTTTTTGATAATGCACTACATTTTTTTCTTTTTTTAAAAAAAATCTTTTAATATTTCTTCTTATCTCATGGAGTAGTTTCCTGTTTGACCCATTCTGTTTCCAGTAATCAATTCTTGAGTTTACCACTCTGTGTCCTGAAGCCTTCATTTTCCGTGATTTTTTTTTTTTTTTTTTTTTTTTTTTTTTTTTGCTTCCTAGGTATTTCTTTTTGTATCTTGCTTCATTTCTCCCAGGGTATGACAATTGCTCTTGTGGCCAGGTCATTTGTTCTCTTGGAGGCTCCAGAGCGAGTTACTCTGTTCTTCTGATTTATACCTTAGATTTTTTTTCTGCCCACAGCATTTCTTTCTTGTTTTATTCTTTGAATTCATAGCATGACCTCCATTTCTGGATTGAAATGCTACTTCCATACAACTGGATGTTTGGGGGAGGCTGTGCTTAATTTGGTGTTAGATGGTTGCCTATTGCCAGATTTATCTGTCCTCTTGTCTCCTTCTATAGTTTGGGCCCAGGTTGCCTGGAGGCTGGGTTGGGTGCAGGCTAGCCCTTTCTCTGGCCATGGATGAGGTCCCTGCGTTGCCCTGTGCTAAGCTGCTGGTCTGGACCAATTCCCCTAATGGCTGAGGCTCTGGGTCCCTCTGGGTCCCCATGCCACTCTTCCTTGTCTCCTTTCTCAGAGGGGCCCCCAGGTCACCCTGTTTTCTGCCAATAGGAAGCACTAGGGTTGCTCATACTGGACACTGACTGGTTGAGCTCTGTCTCCTGGGGTGGGATCTAGCTGAGCTGCTTACTTTGTACCTGATTGTTTTATAATTGTGTACTTTGCTTTCTATCTACCCTAGCATGTGTCTACTCAGAACTTCTGCAGAAAGATAGTAGAACTTTTGTGTAGTCTTTGCAATCTCTCTTTGGTGTCATCTCTGTTCTACCTGATGCACTTTTAGAGCTTGACTGGTGTTGCAGGGGATCAATTCTCTAGCTCCTATGCTATATGTCCATGTTCAAATTTTGTAATCTATAAAGCTCTTTCTACTATATATCATGTGATATTACTACTACCATGTATTCATATGTCATTTCTAATATTTTAGTTTGCACTTGTGTTCTGAAGATATGTGGATTTAGTCTCCCCAATTAGAGTATAATCATCCTGTGAATAGAGAATGTCTTTTTTATTTTGAATTTCCATAACCCCTTATTGTATAGTGTTTAGTACAGAGGTTTTTGATGTACTTAAAAAAAAATCTAATTTGTTAAAATAGAGAGTTGGACTGAAATTATTCTTTGGGGGTTCCTAATCATAATACTAAAGGAGGAGAAATTTCTTACTTTGATAAATTGAGGATTCAATCATCCCCTAGACTAGCATAGGATTTTTTTTCACTGTTGCATTTGAATAAAATTGGGTCTAGTATTGTCCCTAGCCCAAAGTTTCTTCTACAGAACAATCCATAAAGTGACAATAACATCTTTCATTGCTTTCTAGATCAACTGGTAGAGATATCTATAGGAAGAAATGAAATAAATTTGAAAGATCTTTTTCCATAAGGCCTCACCTAAAGAAAAATGCAGGTTACAAAGGATCAGTAATGATTGAGAAATCTCCTGGTTTTGGAAATTATAGAAACACAAATTGTATCTTAGAAAAGCTCTTCTCAGAGCTGAATCCAAGAGAAATTCTGGCAGAGTCCTAGGGACATGGAACTGCCAAGTTTATGAACTACCAGGAAAAAAAGGGGAAATTGAAATATGATGCAAGATCTTAGCTCTCCCTGCTCTCCCCCCACCTCCCCTTCCACCGTGTTTGTGGTTTTGCTATTGGGCATTGCCAAAAGCCTCAATAAGGCCAAGGTCGTGCGGTCAGTGGAATTGCAAAACTGAAAAGGGGCTGGATGCACCAATAGAGGGATAAAAGGACCCCAGCCACCCCTTTCACATCACTCTTCTAGACACAACACAGACCCAAGATGAGGTAAGTGTTCTTGTTCCCTTCTTTATTTTCCCCCTTTTTCTTTTTTCTCATACTTTTCCTGCTGAGGCACTAAGTATGGAAGGAGAATTCAAATACCTCTTCCTCAACCCAAAGCAAACAGGGAAAATGACCTATGTACTGAGTGAAGGATTTGTTATTCCTCATCCAGTTGTTTCCTTGCAAATGTTTTCTGATGCCATTGGACATCTTTCTCAAGTGAACAGTACAAGGAGAGGGTTCATTTCCCTGAGATCACTGGGTTTCCATTTAACATGGGTTGCCAGGAAATTTGTACTGTTTTATCTCCTTAAATTTGATCTAGATCCAGTTGGAATATCTCTATGTTGGATTGTCAGGATGGCTATCAGTGGGATTGACAAGACAGGAGACATGGTTAAGTATCTGACTGAAGGAAAAGGAAAATTATCATTGCTTTTGGGATTTCTCTTCCATTTCCTCATCTACAAAATTTTGTATTAAATAAAGGTCTGGTTTCAGAGACAGGAAGATTTGGTTTCAGGTCCTTTATTTACCACATGTTGGTTGTGTGACCACACTGATTATGAGACTTTGTGCAAATGCTTCTCAGTGTTCTAGGAAACTCTGAGACTCAAGTTGTGGAGATTATACCAATCTGTATTGGTGGAGTTTCTTGAACCAATAAAATCACAGATTTGATTAAAAAAATGGGGATAGTTACTACCTCATAGGGTAGTGTGTCATGAAACTCAAATGAGATGATACATGAAAAGTGACTTGCAAACTTAATTGGCAAATGCCAGTTATTTTTTTTAATCGTTATTCACAGATGACTCATGTATCCTTTAAAATTTTGTTTCCTGAATGCTATCAGAAATTAGGACCCACCAAGAGCAGTTATAGATATTAGTATGCCCTTTCTGTGGCTGTTCACTTTCACTACAGATATAAATTGGTTTGTAGCAGAGGCAATTTGGGATCCAGGGAATCTTTTCAAGAGGATCAGCTTTTCACTCAGTATAAGCTCCTTGTAGGTAGGATTGGATTAAAAAAAATTTGTATCAACAGTACTTAGCACCTTTATAGTAGACACTTAATTGTTGAATTTGTTGAATTGAATTGGTCCCCAAAGCCCTGTTTTTCCTGTTTGCTTTGTGCTATGTGCCCGTGTCTGTGTTTGGGAATCAGTCTATCCCCTGGGGAAAGGAAGGACTGTCATTGTCACTTTGCCTACTTTCTTCCACAGGATTCTGTGTACTGTAGTTGCCCTTCTTCTCTGCGGACTGCTGTCAGCAGATGCCCAAACTGAAAATGATGTCATGGATATGGAAGGTAGATGTTCATCTTGTGAGGGCTGGGAGGGTTGTGAAGAGCAGAAGCAAGATAGCCACCCACTAACCCTGCTGCCCCCTCATTTATGACACTTAACAGTGTGGCCTTGATAGAGCGAGTGCAATTATGATCTCTGAATCTGCAGCCTTAGAATGCTAATATTCCTTTCCATGTCAAATCCCTAGCATTCTGGGCCAGGTGTGTCTGTCTCATCAATATCTTAACTTTTACTTTCATGTAAAGTGCTAGGGATCCTACTATTTAGTGGCTGTTTATTTTCCGATTTGAATGGACGATGGGAACCTTTTTATCTTTGGAGCTCTGGTGATTTGGTGTCTTAACCTGACCCTCTTTTCTTACAGATGAGCTTTGTCCAAGACCTCCTTCTATTGAAAATGGCTATGCTGAGCAAGCTGTCCGCTATAAGTGTAATAAGTACTATACACTGAAAAGTGATGGGGATGGTAAGTCTTGAATGATTGTTACCAGAAACACTCCTTGAAGTGGGATTAAAGCTAGTGATCCACAGTCAAATTCAAGTCCATGACTTTCTATAAGGAATTGTTTCTCCCAGTGTAATCGAGGAAGTTATGACTTCTCCCATTTCTTCAAATAGGGATAACACCACCCATTCAAGACTGTTGTGAGGATCTAATGAGGTCATGTATACAAAAGTGTCTTTGGGATAAAAGAAGAAATGTTTTAAATTTCTGTCCTGATATATTTGGTTTTCTTTAGCAGGGGTTCTTAATTTGGACTCTGAAATTTTGATAACTACATTCCAGTAAAATTTGTTTCCTTTTTAATCTCTATTTTTGAAAAATGAACTTAAAAACATTGTTCTGAGAAGGGGCTCATACCTTCAGCAGGCCACCTCCAAAGCAGGTCATGAGACAAACAAAGTGAAGAACCTTGCTCTGTTAATAGATTGCAAAGTTTTTGAGGAATTATTTCATCTTGTATTCTTAGAACCTTTCACATAATAGGCACTAAGAAAGTTTGCTGAATACATTCATCAGTGACTAGACCTTAGCACAATTCTTTTTATTGTTTTCCACATCTGAAGCTTTTCTATGCTCATTCCAGTTCTGTTTTAGTAGCTGTTTCAGACTTTGTTTGATTTCAATATTTTTGAACATTTTTTCTTATCTTTCCTTAGGACTCTATATCTTAAATAAGGACAAACAGTGGGATATTGGTGAAAAACTACCTACATGTGAAGCAGGTAGGTACCAGAAATTACGGGGGTAAAGCGAATAGCGTGGAAAGCAAATTGGGTGGAATGGATGAAAGACGAGGCCACTCATTTGTTTCAATGCCGTATTTCATCTGTGACCTACTCAGGAGAAAGGGGAATTGAAGCTCTCAGAGAAACAAGGTCCATGTAGTGAAACTAAGTAGAAAATTGAGCAGTTTTCTGCTGATAAAGTTGGGAAGCCCTTCTGGCTGTTCCACAAATTATCTCTTTTTAGGTGGGATGAGAGTGCCCCTGAGCTTAATTCTGACCAAGCTTACTATGAATTCTCCTCTACTCCGGGCAGAACTCTTTCAGATGAACCCCAAAGGACTGTCCAAATGAATGTGATGAGTGTTATTTAAATAAGACAGCTATTGGCTAGGGCTTGAACATCTTTCTTGTGCACACATTTTCATTATAAAAGCATTTTAACCATGTGCCATAACTTTATCTTTCTGCCTTTATTTTTCTCCTCTTTCCTATCAGTATGTGGAAAACCTGAAACACCAGCCAAACCAGTACAGCGGATCATTGGGGGCTCACTAGATGCCAAGGGCAGCTTTCCCTGGCAAGGTCTGTTGGTTTCCCACAAAAATCTCAGCAGTGGAGCTACTTTGATTAAGGACCAGTGGCTGCTGACTACAGCAAAAAACATCTTTCTGAGTCACAACCAAACTACCCCTCTTGAAGAGATCATCCCCACATTGAAGCTTTTCCTGGGGAAGAAGCGTGTGGACATCGACCATGTGATTCTATATCCTAACTCCTCTATGGTGGACATTGCACTCATCAAACTTAAAAGTAAAGTACTTGTTAATGAGAAGGTGATGCCCATTTGCTTGCCTCAGAAAGACTATGTGGAAGTAGGGCGTGTAGGTTATGTGTCTGGTTGGGGAAGAAATAGCAATTTTGCTTTTACTGAACGTTTGAAGTATGTCATGTTGCCTGTGGCTGACAATGACAAATGCATAGAACACTATGAAGGCAGCATAGATCCAGAAAAGAAGAACCAAACGAGTCCTGTGGGAGTTCAGCCCATATTGAACCAACATACGTTCTGTGCCGGTATGACCCGATTTAGAGAGGATACATGCTATGGTGACGCTGGCAGTGCCTTTGCTATCCATGACGAGGCTGACAACACCTGGTATGCAGCAGGTATTCTGTCCTTTGACAAGAGCTGTGCAGTGGCTGAATATGGCGTGTACGTGAAAGTGCCCTCCATCCTGGACTGGATCCGAGAGACAATAGCCACTAACTAAACAGGAGGCAGGCTGAAACTCTGGTTTTGTTTGTTTGCACCATTTGAAGGCTTGGAATGAGTTGTACAAGATGGCAAGATTTCACATAGCGCTATGCGAGTTGTATGTCACACAAAATATCTACAAATTAGTGAGACCTACTCCAACTAAGTATTAATAATAAAGTGTTCTCTTGAATATACTCAGGTGTGCTCTTCTTAAATCTTGGCCCATTAGGCATCTTTACATATACAATTTGGGCAGCCTTTTGGGCTAGAATCCATTGGGGAAGCAAGCAAAAAGTGAAAAAAGTGGCAGCACCCCTGGCAAATAAGGATTCCCCTCATGAAAAAAAACAGACTTTGGGTCAAAACTCCATCATTACTGATAAAATGAATTTAATATGGACAGGGAAAAGATTTTCTTCATTTGGATTTGAATTTTTGGCACTTTAATGAATACAAGGCAGCATGGTCTAATGGCAAAAAATTGAAAGGGTCTAGGTTCCATTCCCAGATGTTCTAGGAGCTAGCTATAGAGCCTCAAGTATGTTTATAAGTTTTTCTTGATCCTTAGTTTTTGTATCTGTAATTAAATTAAGTAAACATTTATCAAGTGTCTACTATGTATCAAGCCCTGGAAATATGAAGAGAAAAATGAAATAGTGCCCGCCCTTCAAAGAATTTTTATTCTACTTGGGGGAAATGATATATTCACAGATCACTTAATAATTGAGGAATTGGGAAAGAAATCATATGGGAGATCTTGAACTGAGTTATATCTTGAATGGGAGATCACTGCAGGTATGGGAAACTGCTTGTTTAGAGGCACATAGGTGATGGTGAATAGTCCAGTTTATCTAGAACAGAGATAAAGGATGAATCATGGGTAGATGGTCGGGTAAGATAGGGAGGAGCCAGCATTTTAAATGCCAAAGAGGAGTTTGTTTTCTACATTGAAAACAATCTAGAGTTACCAAATCTTCTTCAACAGGGACCTATGCTTTAGAGGGGAAAAGGTAAAGACAAGAGGAGATCCATAGAAAGCTATCAAAACAGTTCACTTCAGAGGTAATGAAGACTTATTTCCTGGCAATATCTGAGTAGAGACAAGGGGATGGGTTAGAGAGATGTTTTAGAGTTAGAGTGATTTAGCAACTGACTGAACTGGGATTAGGAGAGAGGCATTATTGCTAGAGGGAATGGTTACAAGTGATGTTCTTGCAAACAACTTATCAGACAGGTGGGAGGAGACACAGAAATCGAGCAATGTCACAAAATCCCAAGGAAAAGAAAGAATCCAAAAAGATGGAGATGATAGAAAATATCAAATGCTTTAGTCAAGCAGGATAAGGATTAAGAGAAAGCCTCTGGATTTAGCAATTAAAGAGATCACCAGCATGGAATAAATGCTTAACAAAAGTCTGTTGACCCACTGGCAACCCTGAGATGGTAGTTTCAATCAAATGATGGATTAGAAAGCTCTATTACACAGGGTTGAGAAGTGAGTAAAATGTAAGGAAGAGTAGACAATGAATGTAGATAGTTTCTTCTACGAGTTTGGTAGTGTAGGGGAAAAGAGCTATGACTAACTTTTATAAGTTTTATTTTAAAAATAATTTTATTTATTATTTATATCTATAAATGTTTTATATATTTATATATAAATTTATAAACAAGAACATATTTATAAATAAATTATTATAAATATATAAAATATATTTTATTAAGTTTCATTTTATAATGAAACAGTGTGACACTGATCCAAGTTCTCTTAACAGCTCAAATAGGTTGGAAGAAGAGAAAAAAAAAATCTCATAACTCTTTCAATCAGAAAGTTCTTATTTATCTCTCTTAGTATTTAGGTCATGGACAGCACACCACCACCACCTGCCTAATTCTACTGCCTCCTTCAAACTATACCCTCCTTTTTCAAATATAATTTCCTACCATAAGTCATTATTTAGTCTCTACCAAGGCCCATTTTGTTTCCCTATTAAATTCCCTTCATATATATGTATATATATATATGTTTGTATATCTGATATTTTCACATCAGTTAAATTTCAAGAACTTGTGGAATAATAAAGCCAGCAGAAAATAATTACTTTATTTTATTGGCTAGCATCCATTCAGTATACAGAAAGATAATATTATAGATTTACACTATTTAGACAGGAGGCATAATAGAAGTGGCCTTGGAAGAAGGAAGATTGGAATTTGAATCTAGACTCTATGTACACTGGTTATGTGGCTCTGAGTCATTTAAATTTTGAGTCCTCCAGGAAATACTTGAAGAGCATGAGTACAGAGAAAGTGACACCTGCATTGGGAGAGGGTATTTCCTTATTTTGGAGTTTCATTTGTCAGTGAAATCACAAGTCCAGTCCTTATTCTCCTAAGTAGGCACACAACTATTTGTGGAAATTAGTACTCCAAAAATGCACTCCCAAAAATTCTCAAGAAAAATGTGACTAGAGTAATGAACCTTGTATAATTGGGGATATATATATATATATATATATTTTTAAAGGAAAAGATGGTATTATCACTGAAGCCTTGGTAGAATAAAAAAATTCCAGAAGTCTAAAAGTCAATAGAGTGAATTGCCTAATGCTATTACTAATCTAATTCAGCTTTTTAAGTTTCCTTCTTTTGGCTACTTGGGAAGATGCATTCTCTGAAAGTTTCAAGCTTGATCTTGAATCCAATGAGATACAGAACAATGAGAATCTGAGCCTCCAGCTATCCTAAAAACCACTCTTCATATAGACCAGTACAAATAATAATTGTTACTTTATGCTCGAAACAAGAGCACTGTTGCATAAATTTATGTTATGCTATTAAAATACTCAAAAGGCTCTAGAACAAAACTTGCCTATCACTGAGTCTCACCTTTCCCCTTACCCTCAAGTTAGAACAGAAGACAGGATGAGATGGAAGCAAATATAGAGGACAGTCTAGTTTCATTAGCAATTTTTAAAAAAGGGGGGGAGGGGCAAGGAACTACAGGGGAGGAGAAAGCCACTTACTGTTTTCATCCTTGATCTAATAAGCACAATTCAATCTGGTATTGATTAACTCCATGTTAAAGAATAACCTATTTATTTGGGGAAAAAGCCAAATTGGGTCTAATGAAAGAGAAAGGGCAAGTTGGTAGAAGAGGGGTGGGTAGGGTTAGAAATTAAGCCTGATTCCAAGATTGACACTATTTACCAAATGTGTATAGATAGTAGAAAATCAGGGGTCCTAGGTATCCTCAAATATTAACAAATTTCAATATAGTCTCATAATTAGGAGTCTGACACCATTTTAGAATTTGAGGTAAAATTCAAACCTCTTCTCTCTGGTGTGTGATCTCTTCAGGAAAACAGGATCATGTAACAACAGCACATTTGGTTATATATATTGTTCCAATTGCTTTTCTCTCTTCAGTTTCAGTTCAAGTTGATGTTTTAAATGCCTTGATAAAGAAGGTCATATTTAGGAATGTTCTTGGGATCAATTGGACTTTGGACAATAAGTTTTCCCCGCATTGCTCCTCGATAGATTACTTCAACTAAATCTATGAAGTCCTGTTTAGTTTTGAAACTTCCCACAAACTTAGTGTGATCTGGTGACCTACAGGAAATAAGAGTAAGAAAGAAAGAACCCCATTTACAAGTGCTTCAAACCATCTTATTGAAAACTTTCTGAAAACCTTAAATGACAAACTACTATCAGGGAGATTTTGTACACAAGAGGCCACTGTTGTCCTTACCTACAAAGCCATCATATGGCTTTGAATATAATTTTTAGGGGGTTATCTTAGCATAGCAGTTTTATATTCAAAAGATTTAACTCAAAGTCTGATGTAAAAGGTAAGGAATTTCAAAATTTTCTAACTTACATTTCATCATCAAAAGCACTATATCTAGAGCATGGATAAGCAGACACCATCCATAATGACTTGGACCTATGCTTTTAAAATGCACAATAGCACCACAGAAAGACAGATAGCTTAATTGTAGCAATAGGCAATGATTTGGATTATAAAAATCATAAACTGGACATAAATGAAAAGATCTTGCATTTTGTGTAAGAAGTGCTGGTATTAGTTTTGTGTTGAGGAAGGATATTTAAGTTATAAAAAATGAGGTATACTATATTCTTTTGCAAAGTATAAATTTTTGATCCTAGAAGTTTAAAAATGTTTAACCAAATGTTTACCAAATATTTAAACATTTCAGGTTAAAGAATTCCTTAGTGGGAACTTTGAAGAGGAAAATTGCTGCTTCTCATGAAAGTGTCAAATTGTACCTTTTGATATTTTTAAGATATTGTGTTTTTTCCACTTTCTAGGGAAAGTAGATATACTACTTTTATAAACATATAAATAACTAAGTACACTTTTCATTATTATTATATTATTTCTTTGTGAAATGCTTAGCAAACAGCTAAGGCTTTCAGAAAAAAATTTAAGTTTTTTTCCTTAAAAAGACTACTAAGTGGGGAAAACATCAGTTTCCATATTTAATTATTTCAAGACTGTCATGTGACAAAAATCAAGTTTCAATCAAACAAGCAAATAAAACTGTTTTGATAGTGCAAATTTCTAAGATTACACCAACAAAATGATGTCAACTTCACTTACCCATAATCTACTTTCATATGCTGCCCATTGAAGAAAAAGACAGTAGATGGAATGTAACTGATGTCAAAATACTGGGTATAAATTGGTGTTTGGTCCACATCTACCAGATATATCATAGCCATTTTACTTAAGTCATGATAAGTCTTAGAAAGCTGTGGAATTGGAAAAAAAAATAGACGTTATACTACAGGAAGAAGCTAATTGTTCTCTGTGATGTGTTTCTGAGTAGTATGTTAAAACATTGGACCAAGAGTTAGGAAAATTTCGTTTTGATCTTATGCACATTAGGCACATCATTTAATCCTTTTGTTCACACATATTCCTTTTTATCTGGGTGCTACCTCACGACAATACAAGTAACCTAAAGAATCCTGTGTAAAACATACTTACTATGTCATCTATCTGCAGACAGACAGGATCCTCATCTCTCCCAAACCTGAGAACCAAAACCTTTTCTGCAGTACTCTTTATTGCCTGGTCCACTTCTTTTTTGGAAGTAAGCTTGGGCAGCAAGAGGCTCATCCCGAACCGGACCACACGGGAGCTCCCACCAGATCTGAAACAAAGTCACAGGGTGGGTGCTCAAGGACATCAAGCTCAAAGGCAGAAGGATACTGATGCCCGCACTTGGTGTTTGAAGAGCGTCTCCCATAACAGCCGGACAATATAAAGACACGTACCCTGACCCCAAACCAAGTCAAACCAGACTATTAAATCCACCTTGTCAAAAGCTCTGACAACCTGTCCCTATCTCCTCCCTGAAGAAAGACTTAAGTTTTCAAAAACGCACAGGGTCATTTATAGAAATAAAAATAACCCATACTGATGTAACTAATAAAGTACTTTCCTGACCCTATAAGGCAATATAAATAATTAACAGAAACAAAGGCGGTGGTGGAGTCAGTAAGCATTTATGAAACGCCTGCTGTGGTCCAGTCCCAGTCCTAAGTATAGTCTCGGACCCTGGGCCAGCGGCACTCCGGCTGCTCCGGCCATGATCTGGATGACCTTAGCTTCCCTCTGGGACAGGCTCTGCCAGGGGGGCATGAGAACCATTGCAAATGCCAGCAGAGGAAGGTGCCGCTACACTTAACGCACACCCAGAAAACAACAGGGCAGTCCTGACGTCATCTGTTGCCCACATTTCCTAGGGGCATCCTGCCGAGAACAAGGGGGCCTAGAGGCCCCTCAGAGCAGCCCAGCCACCATATGGGCAATGTTCGGACCCACCAAGACTATGCAGCCAACAGATACTATTCATCAACTAATTAATTAACGATGCTATTAAGAGGAGGCGGCAAAGGGGCCCAGCTGTCTCAGAGCAAGGGGGTGGGTTTAGAGCAGGGATGGGACTTTATGACATCATCCTTTCTCATCCTCTTTCCCTTCCCCCGTTTTACAGGTGAAGGAAACTGAGGCCCAAAAGTTAGACCAGACCTAGAGAATGCAGCTTCCTCACCTCCACCCCCGCCCTCCCGGTAAACCAGCATAGGCGCCCAGCCCCCTCTGCGCATGCCAACAACAGCTGGGTTTTGCCGCGGCACCACCCCGAACCGCTGTTGCTTAGCAACCCCTCAAAAGAGAAATTCTTGGGTGGGGGTCACGGGTGAGGAAGTGGAAGAACATTCTTGAAGCGCATGCGCGTGCACGCGGCTTCCACCTCGGGTATCCTGGGGTCGGCGCGCGCTGCGCGCTCAGATTCCCGGTTCTCTTCACAGCTCAACTGACGGAAGACACCAGCCGCTTCCTCACTCTCACCCGACCGGAAATCCCCGAGCTTGGAATCACTTCCGCCTGCATTCACCAATCGTCAGCCCTCCAGTTCTGACGACGGCTCCCAGGGCTTCCTTGCCTCTGAATTCGGGGGCGAACGTTTGGCTGTCAGGGAGAGGCGGAAGTCTTCTGTGATTGGAGCGCAGCGAGAGGTCGCTCTAGCGTTTCCTCTCTGTGGGGGTGAGTGTGGCTCTATTTCAGCTCTATGGTTTTTGAGCCACTCTCGATAGTGCAGACGGCCGGATAGAGCGGTTGCCGCGGGGCTTTGTGGGACGGGAATGGCCGCTTTCTAGACGTTCCTTTTGGCTGGGTTCTTAGGCGACGGATGTGGGACAAGTAGGAAAGCGGAACTGGCGTCTACATAGCGGGAGGGAAGCGGTCGCGAAGACCCCTGGGTGGCGTGGTGAGTGGCCGCTTCCTCCTCTCTTCAGGGTCGGCTCCGCACGGGGCTGCGTACCGGGGCTCCCAGGTGCCGGCCCTGCCTGGGCCCGGGAAGTTCGGGGTGCCTTCCTTAGTAGAACCTCCTCTGCCTTTCCGACGCTCCTTGCTTTCCTGAGGCAACCGGCCTGGGAGGGAGAGGGGGCCGGGACCAACATCTAACATGGTGCTTTGGGCCGGTCGGGTCAAGACTCTGGACCTCGGGGGGGGGGAGGGGAAGAATCTTCTCTGTAAGAGGAGGGGGCTCCACTAGCGCCTCCCTCGAACAGAGCCTCCCTCCCTTCCCACCTTGGAAATTTACCGTGTCTCGTCGAGACGTAGTCTTTTGCTTGTTGCTTCCTCGTTAGATTGTAAGCTCCTTGAGGCCAGGCCTGGCTTTTCCATTATTTTGTATCCCCAGTGCTCATCACATAGTAGGTTCTTAATAAATGCTTGCCGACTTTTGATTGACTTTATGATCGCTTAATTGTTGACGTGTTGTTGTGGGCTCCGGTTTAGTTTAGATTTTCCCTCTTTACAGCCCATCGATGACACCCAGCCCCCTACTGTTTTGTTGAGTTTATTTTTTCCCCTATAGACTTGGGCTTAAAAAAGAAATTGCAGCGTCCCTAAAGGAATCTAAAGGTGTTCTGGTCAGATACTCTCATTTGACAGATGGGGAAACAGGTCCAAAAAAGAGGGTGAAGCTCGGTGGGGCCATACCGCAGGGGGCAATGCCTTCCAGATCCGGCACTTTCCCCAAATGACATGATTTTTGATCTTTTTGCCGGTGTCAATCTTTGAAGGTGCCCTTGCAACGCAGAGCTATGTGCATTAGTAGGAGGCCGCACTGTGGACCCTAACTCCTTAAAGGGGTCTCTGGGTAAAGGTGCAGAGTGCCAACTGTCAGGCTCTCCAGAAAGAGCCTATTGTAAAATAAATGGGATGAGGAACAAGGAAGAGTTTTATCTTTAGTTGTCTTGGAAGGCTGCTGGAGCCTTTAATAATTCATTTAAGTAAATTACAGTGTTCTGTGACCTGTTACACAGACTGGTACTTTCTGGGGCCATTCTTATTCTTTGGATAATCATGTGTAGAATGAAGGTCTGATGAAACAGGACAGTACTTGGGGTTGCTCTTCTCCAGAACCACTGTTAATTTTGTATTAGAAAGGTGGAGAAGAATTGAGAGGTCATTTTTTATTTCCTGTGGGAAAGAGATGGTATGTTTAAGAGACTTTCCCTTCATTTGACCTCTCTTGGCTAGAGGACTATTCTTTGGTGCTCTTTTTGTACCTGGGGGTTGGGTCTAGGTCAAAAGTCGTTCTTTTGTATACTTGTTTCTGAAGCTCATTTGTTTTCCCTCCTAATTTGCTTTTTCAGAGAATTCCCTAAGCCTGTGATGGAAGACACCAGTGAGGATGGCGAGGCTTCTATTCATCGGCTAGAAGGCATCGACCAGGAGACCCAGGTTGGCGGCCTCATTTGTAAGACCAAAAGTGCAGCGAGTGAGCAACATGTTTTCAAAGCCCCTGCACCTCGTCCCTCATTGCTAGGGTTAGACCTGTTGGCTGCATTAAAACGGAGGGAGCGAGAGGAAAAGGATGATGGCGAAGACAAGAAGAAGTCCAGAGTCTCTTCCTACAAGGACTGGGAGGAAAACAAAGATGATCAGAAGGATTCTGAGGAAGAAGGGAGTGACCAGGCCAGCCGAAGCAGCAGGAAAGACAGGTGAAATCAATTGGATTGTAGACCAAAAGGGGATGAACTGATTGTGGTACATTAAAATAGCTTGTGTTTGTTTCTTAGTTTTTTTTGTTTTTTTGTTGGTTTTTTTTTTTTTTTTTGAAACTTCACATCCTCCACCAATACTCCTTCTTAAGTTTTTGTAATGATCACAAAATTTTAGGCATTTTCATATCAATGGGGAAGGGGAGAGACTTTTAAGAATAATTACTAACTCAACATCAGGTGGAGACCTTGGTTGTTAAGATGAGAATAGAACCCTAAACTCTTCTGGCTTGGATAGTACTGTCTGTAAAACTTCTTCTGAGGAGATAGCAGGCCAATGGGCAAAATGCTTGTTTGGAGCAACCAGGAGCTTTTAGGGACAAACAGCTTTTAGTAGCAAATTTGTGTTTCCTCTTGGTTCAGGCATTATCGAGCTGCCCGTGTGGAGACACCATCCCATCCTGGTGGTGTAAGTGAAGAGTTCTGGGAGCGAAGCAGACAAAGAGAACGGGATAGGCGAGAACATGGTGTTTATGCCTCTTCCAAAGATGAAAAGGACCGGAAAAAGGAGAGAACTCGGGACCGAGACTATGATCGGAAGAGAGATAGAGGTAAAGACTTTGGTTACTAGTGAGTAGCAGGAGGTTGGCCTTCCCTCAAGGGTAGGCAGTGGGCAAGCCAATGCTATACTCATATATCAACAATTACCAACCATCTATTAGGTGCCTACTATGTACCAGTCACTGCTAGCCACTTGGGCTCCAGATAGAATAAAACAATCCCTACTTTCAAGGAGCTTACATTCTGACATGTACCCAACTTTTCGAAGATGAACGGGACAGGAGTCGGCACAGCAGCAGATCAGACCGAGATGGTGGTTCAGAGCGGAGTAGCAGGAGGAATGAGCCAGAAAGCCCAAGACATCGACCCAAGGGTAAGCTGGCCCCAGTTAGTTAGCATGTAACAGTAGGTGACCCCTAAGAGTCTCATCTCCCTTTTGTGGGTTTGAACTTTCTCATTGCCTGCTATCTATCTTCCAGATTTTGGTGGTAATAGCATTGAGGTCCTCTGTACTTTTTAACCTATATCTAAATTCAAGGTCCTTTGGATGAGATGTGAAATTGAATAATTATTTACTTTTTTTCTTTTACTTTGGTGCCAGATGCAGCAACCCCTTCCCGTTCTAATTGGGAAGAAGAAGATAGTGCATATGGTAGCTCCCGGCGGTCTCAGTGGGAATCACCTTCCCCAGTACTTTCCTATCGGGATTCTGAGAGGAGTCATCGGACTTCTTCCACTCGAGATAAAGAAAGGTAATATTCTGGGCCAAGTAGTCTAACTTCACTTGTTAGTGTTGTTGTTACTCATTTGTTTCTATTGTATTTGATGCTTCATGACTACTTTTGGGGATTTCCTGGCAAAGACACTGGATTGGTTTTGCCATTTCCTTCTGCTCATTTTTATAGACGAGGAACACCTACCTAGTAAGTGTCTGAGGTCACATTTGAACTCAGAGCTTCTTGATTCCATGTCTGGCACTCTATCCACTGCTACCTAGCTGTCTAACTTCACTTGGAGCACCTCAAGAATTGTCAGAAGGATGTTAGATTGTAATAGAACTATTAAAAATGGTGAAGTCCAAAAAAATCTGTCATAGAAGGAAGAGATGAGTGGAAGGGAAATGTAATAACATGAGTGATATTTTTTGTTTGAGGATGTTGGTTATCAATGTTATCAATGCATATTTTCCCTAGGTCTGTAAGAAGCAAATGCCCAGATGACACACCTCTACCTACCCCATCATATAAGTACAATGAATGGGCTGATGACAGAAGACATCTGGGGTCTACTCCTCGCCTTTCCAGAGGCCGAGGTAACTACAAGTGATTGTGATAGAGAATGGAGAGATAAGATAATAAGATTTGATTAAAGTGAGTGAGGACCATGTTTCTAGAATAATCTGGGGTAGACATGAACACTCCCAAGTGTGGCTAGAACCAGAATAAAATGTAATTGGGAAATTTTTTTTTTTAATTTTATTTTATTTGCTTAACATATGTGTGGGTAATTCTTCAACATTAACCCTTACATAGTTTTCTGTTACAAATTTTTCCCCCAATTCCCCACCCTTCCCCTAGATGGCAGGATATCCACTACATGTTAATTATGTTAAAATACTTGACAAATCGAATATATGTATACATATTTCCAAACTTATCATTGTTGTGCAAGAAAAATCATATCTACACAAAAGACATATCAGATAAAGGAAACACAATGTAAGCAAACATCAATCAATTGTATGAGAATGTTATGTTGTGATTCACATTTCACATCCCTCTCTCTGGGTGTATATGGCTTTCTTCAGTTAACAGTTGGAAGTGGTTTGAAACATTTCATTGTTGAAGGGAGCCATGTCCATCAGAATTGATTGTCATATAGTATTGTTGTTGCCATATATAATGATCTCCTGGTTCTGCTCATCTCACTCAGCATCAGTTCATGCAAGTCTCTCCAGGCCTCTCTGAAATCGTCCTACTGGTCATTTCTTACAGAACAATAATATTCCATAATATTCATATACCTTAATTTGTTCAGCCATTCTCCAATTGACGGGCATCCATTCAGTTTCCAGTTTCTAGCCACTACAAAAAGGGCTGCCACAAACATTCTTGCACATATGGGGCCCTTTCCTTCCTTTATGATTTCTTTGGGATATAGGCCCAATGGAAATGCTGCTGGGTCAAAGGGTATGCACAGTTTGATAACTCCTTGAGCATAGTTCCAAATTGTTCTCCAGAATGGCTGTATCCGTTCACAGCTCCACCAACAATGCATCAGTGTTAATTGGGAAATATTTAACAAAATAAAAATACAATAAAACAAATAATATTGTATTTTAAAATTAATCCTGTATGCAGCCTATAGGAATCCTTATGTACAGACTAGTGATCCTTACTTCTCTTTGAGTTTGACCTCACTGCTCTGGAGTATCCTTTTCTCACAGTATGAGCATGAGGACTTAAGGATGAGAGAGGACACCATTTGTTGCAAACAGTTCATCATCTTTCAGGGCGGCGGGAAGATGGAGAAGATGGAATTTCCTTTGACACAGAAGAAGAGCGGCAACAGTGGGAAGATGACCAGAGGGTAAAAACTCTTTTCTTCTGATTCCTTTTTGTTGAGAAAGGTTTTGTAGTAAACTTTGGGTGAAAAACTTTTTTGAGTGATGGGACCAAATGAAATAATGTATACAAACTCTTTGGAACTTTAAAATGCTATATAGATATTTGTTATCACTAGCTAAGATTAGAAGATCCAACTGCTTGCCTGTGGTATCTTTTGTTCTTAATGTCACTTGCATTTCTCAAGTTATCATTCCACTCTCCCCTTCCCAAAAGGCAATCCTTTGTATCAGAGAGAGGAAAAGAATTCAGCAAAACTATCTCACAAATTGGAAAAAATCTGACCATTTATAGTATTCCATATCCATAGTCCTTACTTTTGAAAAGAATCAAGGAGGTGTCTTAGCATATGTATGCTTCTTTGGGGCTAAGCTTGGTCATAATTTTATGATCAATTTTTTTCAGCCTCATAATTTCCATTTATATTGTTTAAGTCATTGTGAATATTGTTTATTTGATTTTGTTTTTTTTTCACTTTGTATCAATTTAGCCTTTTTTTTTTTGTTTTTCTGTGTTAATCGCAGTTGTTATTACTTACACCACAGTAATATTTCATTATATCCATGTTTAGCCATTCCCTAATCCTTGGGTATCTCCTTTATTTCCAGTTCTTTGCTACTACAAAAAAAAATTCTACTATAAATAGATTGCTCTATATGAGGCTTTTTTGTCATTGACATCTTTGGACACATTCCTAGCAGTGAAATCTCTGGATCAATGGCTACGAACATTTTAGTTACTTTCTTAGAATAATTTCAAGTTTTGGAAGTTGTGAAATTCGCTGCTCATAGAACATCACTGGGCTGGTCCTGGAATAAAGAGGTCAGACCCAGCTGCCTGTTTTTGTTGTTTGTTGGCGCCACCATGTGGTGTATCTGTGAATTTCTGTTATACCTTATGCTACTGTGTTATAATGCTCCTTCCCTGTATTTTTGACTTGGCTAATTATACTAGGACAAGAGCTTGATTGAACATCATCTGCTAGAAGATTACAGTGCACCATTTAAATACTGTTGATGTTTCATTAGATATCTGTACATCTCTCCCTGATTCTGTGGCATAATAGCTATCCTGTTCAAAGGCAGTATCTCTTGTAATACCTGCTTTTTCTTTTTAAACTGTAGCAAGCTGATCGGGACTGGTACATGATGGATGAGGGATATGATGAGTTTCATAACCCACTGGCTTACTCCTCGGAAGACTATGTGAAGAAACGAGAACAGCACCTCCACAAACAGAAACAAAAACGCATTTCAGCCCAGCGGAGACAAATCAATGAGGTAGGGATGGAAGAATCCAACTTAGAATCTACTGGTCAACCTCCAGCTTCATGATGGCAGTGTATGGGTCATGTTACTGGGCTGTTTCTAGATTATGGGACCATGAACAAATTGTTTTTTCCCGTTATTCAAATAAGATTCATGATGTTAGGTAAGAATGGAACCATGTGAGGTTTTAAAAAAATAAAACTTGCCATCATAATCAGTTGGGTTCTGCTGATGGGAAATTGACACAATTCTATTCTCTAACTCAGTTTAATCTCTGATTTAAGTAGGATTATTTGTAATATGAAGATATTGGATGAGATAATTTCTGATTATCTCTTCCGGCTTTCAGTTGGTAAAGCATATAAATTTTCTAGGGAAGCTTGTTGTGATTTGAGTGACTAAAAGTTCAGAGTGGTTTGCTGATGCAAACTTGGAATAAATGATTTAATTCTCCAAGGAATTACAAGTCAGAGTTTTTACCCCTTAGGTGTCATTTTGCAAGTATGTTTATTGAACTTTTGATGACTGGGTGTAATATGGAGGAAATCATTATGGGACTATTGTCAGACAGCAGTTCTTTGGAAAAAGATAATTTGAGTTTTGTTGGACTTTACGTTCAGTATGATTAAATAGTGCATTTTAGCATCCCCCAAAACTATTTAAATCTTGGGCTTCATTAAGAGAAGTGGAGTTTTGGTAATTTCTTTGTACTCTGCTCTCATCTAGTGTGTGCCACAACTTAAAAAATCGATAAGCTAGGAAGTGTCTAAAGGAGGGCAGCTGGGATCGTGTGAGGAGTCTTGAGTCCATGGCATAGAAAGATTGTCTGAAGGAACTGAGTATGTTTAGCCTGGAAAAGAAAGGAGTCAGGGGAGAGAGGAGAGCTGTCTTTAAGCATTTGAAGAGCTGGCATATTGGAGAGGAATGAGATTGCTTGTGTTGGATTTCCAGAGGGCAATGAGTGAACATTGTGCAAAGGCTAATTTAGGCTAGAGAGCAAGATAATAAAGCTGGAGAATGGTCTCCTCAGGTTGGGGCGAGTGCTTCCTCACATGTTGGATGGCCACTTGTCAAGTGTGTTATGGTGGGGATACCCTGGGCTGATCCCTTCTAGACCTTCCTTTCTGTGATTCTTTAATTCTATTTAAGTAGGGTTCTGTCTGAATCAGCAAGATATACTTCATTTGGCCATTTTTTTTTTAATGATTGACTGTGACTGTTTTGGTATCTCACAGGATAATGAGCGCTGGGAGACTAACCGCATGCTGACCAGTGGTGTGGTCCATCGGCTTGAAGTGGATGAAGATTTTGAGGAAGATAATGCAGCCAAGGTGCATCTGCTGGTGCACAATTTGGTGCCACCCTTTCTGGATGGGCGCATTGTTTTTACTAAACAGGTAAGGATTTTTCTGGGTGGGGAGAGGAAATATGAGTAGTGGGACCAAAGACCATGTATCTTCAATGGCAGCTATTGTACTGCTTGTACAAAAGTTAGCATTCAGCTACTGTAGATGAGTGAATTTAGGGGAAAAAATAACACCTTTCTAATAGTTCAATAAAAACACTTTGAAATGGTTGTCTTTTATTGTTTTAAAGATTTCATGACTGAAGGGGGATTTCTCTTTTTCATAATTTCCTATAGCCAGAGCCTGTTATTCCAGTTAAGGATGCTACTTCTGACTTGGCCATTATTGCTCGAAAAGGCAGCCAAACAGTACGCAAGCACAGGGAACAAAAGGAGCGTAAAAAGGTTGGTTTCATAGGATTGAAGAAACTGCATGGTGAGCATTGGGTGCAGTTATTCTGGAGTGGTCCTTGATCTTTTTGAAACCTGGCAAGAATCTTGTATGGGAAGACTGAACTGCCTTCCTCTTTCCTTTAGTTAACTTAACCCAAATTGTAAGTTAAGAGTCCACGGGAGCTCAGGCACCTTAATTCTTTGTAGTTAGGCCTTGGGATTTGGTGACCCCCAATGTCTTTTGAGTGTTTGTTATTTATCAAGTGGGCAAATTGTTTGTGGACATACTAGTAGTACTGGATGGAATTGACCCATTTTTCTTGTATATTTTAGGCCCAGCACAAGCATTGGGAACTGGCTGGTACCAAATTGGGAGATATTATGGGCCTCAAGAAAGAAGAAGAACCAGATAAACCTTTGACGGAAGATGGCAAAGTAGACTACAGGTAGCAAGAGGTCCTTGATGTACTTAAACATTCTTGATTTAGAATGGTTCTTTCTTGAATTTGCCTTTCATCCATTCTTGGGAGATCAGGGCCTTTCAAGGGAAATATTAATTTCTAATGTTTTCAAAATTCAAGGGCCATTGATTCAGAAAGTGGGATATCACTTTGAACTTAAGATAAAAGGACTTTTGCTCTCTTCCTTGTTCCCCCATCTCATCATTTCTTAGAAATTTAGTTCACAATTGTTAATATTACCTAGGATAAAGTTTATAAGAACTTATCTAGTTCTTTTGGATAGTGATATGGGCTAGTCCCTGTGCTAATCTTTCTCAGGTAAGGAGGTAATCAGCCTTGGATATTTTTTCCTTCCTTTTCTCTACTTGATGCACTGAATCATACATTCTGTTAATGATCTTGTAGTAACTAGTTGAATGACAAAAAAAGTAGCCTTGGTTAACCTCATTCATTCATTCATTCATTCATTCATTTAATTAAATTTTTTTGTTAAGGCAGTTGAGGTTAAGTGACTTGCCCAGGGTCACACAGCTAGGAAGTGTTAAGTGTCTGAGGCCACATTTGAACTTGGGTCATCCTGATTTCAGGGCTGATGCTCTGTCTACTGCGCCACCTAGCTGCCACGTGAAGAAGATATGGGTCACTTCATTTCTTGCTGCTTCACTGGGATGTGAAGATACATGGACTTTCCAGAGAAAAGTCTTAGATAAATAGGAAAAACTCTTGTCATATTGGTTTGGAGCTGAAGCCTTTTTCCATTCAGAGAGGAATGAAGTGGCATAGTTGAACCAAGAATGAGGGTTCTCTAACTCTGATTCTATATACTATTCCAGAGTTGCCAGTTTCAGAGGTAGCTACGTGTGGCTATCCAAAAATTAATGGTTGATTTGCTTTAGTTTTGATCAGATTATTTGTCATGCATGACATGAAATTCAATGAATTTGTCTATTTAGTGCATGTGACTTTCTTTGTTCCTTATTTGGCTTAATTTGATTTTGTGGATAATAGGTTCTCAGAGACCTGTTCCCAAGATGATAACCCTTTTTCTTCAAGCCTGAGAGGCTGCTCTGTTATATTTTATGTAATTTTTATGGTTTACTTCAGCCAATCAACAATCTTTAATTTTCTTTCTCCATCTCCCTTCCAACAGCAATAACAAAAAAGAAATGAAAAACTATTTTTGGAACAGTTAGTCAAAACAAATTCCCACAATGTCCATGTCCAAAAATATGTCTCATTATGTGTCTTGATTCTGTCAGGAAATGAGAATACAGTTCATCATTATGGGACCTATAATTGTAGTTAGTTGCTGCATTGATGAGAATTTTTAAGTCTGTCAAAGTTGTTTGTCTTTACTGTGTTATTGTTAATTGGATTCTGCTCACTTCACTTTAGGTTTCTCTGAAACTGGACCCTTGGTAATTCATTAGTGCACACTTGTATTGGATCACATTTGTATGCCCTAATTTTTGGTTTCTCCCCAGTTGATAGCCACACCATAACCTCACAGTTCTTTGCAGCTACAGAAAGAACTTCTACAAATGTTTGGACCCCTGGATATCCTCCCTTGGATCATAGCATTTCTCCAAGATTCAATTCTTTTCCTGCACTGACCTGTTTGTGGGGGTAGAGGTGTAAACTGGGTGAGAAATCATCAGAGGAGGAGGCGGCACAGGCCTCTGACTGCTGTTGTATCTCTGCAGGACGGAGCAGAAATTTGCTAATCATATGAAGAAGAAGAGTGAAGCCAGCAGTGAGTTTGCTAAAAAGAAGTCCATTCTGGAGCAGAGGCAGTACCTGCCCATCTTTGCAGTACAGCAGGAGCTGCTCACCATCGTCAGGTACTGCTGCTGCTGCCTCACACCCCCTTCTGCCTTCTTGCTTTGCCCATTCTTGCAGACAGTGGAGAGGGCTCCTTCCCAACCTCCTGCTCGGTGCCTAGGTGATTTCCTGGACCGGAACCTTCATTTTGGTGATTCCTGTTGGTGTCACAGTACAAGCTCTCCATTGTCCATAGAGCATTGTTACCTTTCCTCCTAAGTTTTCCATTCATATGGAGCATATCCCTCCTTTTCATTATCACATATCCAGAAAGGAGGAATTGGTGGGGTTTATGTTGTTTTTTTCAGGCAAAAAGTATACTATGCTTTTTTCACATAGGTCTCTTTTACTAGTGTAGTAGTTATAGAGAGTCAGCTTTGGAATCAGGGTGACCTGGGTTCAAGTGTTGCTGTGCCTGTCATGGTACTGTGGGCATTTCTTGAAGACCAGAAATTGTAGAGAAAATGACCTGCATTGGTAGAATGGACTTCTCTGGACCAGGGAAAATCACAGGTCTTATCCCTGCCTACTTTTTCCTGAAAATCTCAGTGAAACTTTTTGTTTTTGTTTCAGTTCAGAGGCCTTAAAATTTTTTTTTTTTCTTTTAAACAAATGGCTTATTTCTGTACTAGGCTTCCTTCAAGCAACTTGGATTAGAAATGGTGCCTCTAATTGTAATTGTTATGGTTTACTTCAACCAATCAACAATCTTTAATTTTCTTTCTCCATCTCCCTTTCTTCCAACAACAATAACAAAAAAGAAATGAAAAACAATATCTTTGTAACAATTATACATAGTCAATTGGGTTTTTCTTTCTTGAACATTGTTTTTTTTCCTTCCAGTTAAGTTCATTCACCTTTCTGCCTCTTCTGCCTTCCAGAGACAATAGCATTGTGATAGTGGTGGGGGAGACAGGGAGTGGAAAGACCACTCAGCTAACTCAGTACTTACATGAAGATGGTTACACAGACTATGGCATGATTGGCTGCACCCAGCCCCGACGTGTAGCTGCCATGTCAGTAGCCAAGAGAGTCAGTGAAGAGATGGGAGGAAGCCTTGGAGAGGAGGTAAGCAGATTCGAAGGGAGAGTTGGGGGGAATTTGAAGTATTTGGGTTCTTACCTTGGCGATTCATTATTGACCTACTGAGTCCTACCTGAAGGTGTCCTGCAGGCAGCCTTAGAATAGGATGTCGCCTAGAAGATGAATCATGAGCCAGCCAAAGCCTTGGGGCCATCTCTCTGCTTTCATAGGTGGGTTATGCCATCCGCTTTGAAGATTGTACTTCTGAAAATACTGTGATAAAGTACATGACAGATGGGATCCTGCTCAGAGAGTCACTTCGAGAGGCCGACCTGGATCATTACAGTGCCATTATTATGGACGAAGCCCATGAGCGTTCGCTGAACACAGATGTGCTGTTTGGCTTGCTTCGAGAGGTGAGGTTTTCTGGGAACAGGAAGGGGTGGGAGAGGGTGGGTGACAGACCTTCCTTCTTACGTTGTCTGGGTTTATTTGAGCTAGTAGTAAAGGAGGGTTGTTCTGTTAATCTGGAAGGGATTTTGGGTGCATTTTGGAAAAGATGAAGTGACTCTTTTTTTTTTTTTTTTTTAAAGGCCTGGCTAAGGTACTTTGAAGATGCCCTGAATTTGTGCCTTAGACTTACATTTTGTAGATTCATCTATTACCTTTAACTCCTGGCTCCTGCTCAGCTAAAGTGTCTCATGGTTTCTGGTGTCAGTTTTGAGACTAGTGGATAATCCTGAGATCTACTTGTAGCCTTGCTCTAGGGGATTGTGTTGCCTTACAGGAAGGACAGAACCCATTGTCTCAGAGGACATGGGACCTTTTTGGCCAGGCCCCCTGACAAATATCTCTCATTTAGGTAGTAGCTCGACGCTCAGACCTGAAGCTTATTGTTACTTCAGCCACTATGGATGCAGAGAAATTTGCTGCTTTCTTTGGCAATGTTCCCATCTTTCACATTCCTGGTCGAACCTTCCCTGTTGACATCCTCTTCAGCAAGGTACAAAATCCAGGTTTCTGTTAGCCTAAGTGATGAAGAAAAAATTGGGGAATAATAGAGCAGGCGTTCTGGGCACAGCGGTATTGGGCTGTTATTCTAGAGTTCTTAGAGTAGAAGCATAGGCTGTTGGATTCATAGTAATCAATAAAAGTTCCTACTATGTGTCAGGTACCCTGCTAAATGCTGGGCTTATAGAAAGTCTGGCCCTTAAGGAGCTCACAATCTAAGAGACAACAAGCAAACAACCATGGGAAAACAAGCTACCTAGAGGATAGATCAGAAGTAATTAAAAGTCAGAAGACACTGGAATTAAGAGAGGTTGGGAAAGCAACTGTAGGAGATGGAATTTTAGTTGGGAAGTAATGGAAGCCAGGAAGGTAGGAGGCAGAGGTGAGATGGAAAGGTTCAGCTTATCCTTTTTATAACAGGGGAGGTTGGGAGGGGGGAAGGTGTAGAGTTCTGTGCAGAAGCGAGGAAATTGGCTTGTGGTGGAAGAGTCTGAGGGGACTGGAAAGGTTTTGTGTTTCAGACCCCACAGGAGGATTATGTGGAGGCCGCAGTGAAGCAGTCATTGCAGGTACACCTCTCTGGGGCTCCCGGGGACATACTCATCTTCATGCCTGGACAAGAGGACATTGAGGTGAGAGGCTCTTACCTGACCTGCTGTCTGTAGTACTCCATGGTTCTTGTGTTCAGCCTGTTTTTAATAGCCCAGTGCCTTTGTGTCCTTCAGGTAACTTCTGATCAGATTGTGGAACATCTGGAGGAACTGGAGAATGCTCCTGCCCTGGCTGTGCTTCCCATCTACTCCCAGCTGCCCTCTGACCTCCAGGCCAAGATCTTCCAAAAGGTATCTTGGCCAGAATCTCTTTGGGACCTGGTGCTTCTTTTCTTTCCTTTCTCCCATAGTGATGGGACTTAAATAAAGGCCTTAGTATTGTTTCTCCTGATGTTTTTCAGAGGACTGATGTATAGGGAAGTGCCTTTTGAGGCACTATTTGAGGGACTTTCCTTTCCTCCTGTGTTGTAGGCTCCAGATGGAGTCAGGAAATGTATTGTGGCTACTAACATTGCGGAGACTTCCCTGACTGTGGATGGCATCATGTTTGTTATTGATTCTGGCTACTGCAAATTAAAGGTGAGAGGTGAGCCCTCTGTGATTTCCCAGATGCCTTGATGTTTGGGTTGGAGAAATCCATTTAAGAGTTTGGAATTTCCTGGCCTTGGAGGATATTCAGGGTTTATGTCCTCTTACTCTGCGACATATAACTGAAGCTTCTTTGCTCCTGGCTGTTTATATCTGTTCTGTTTGAAGGACAGAATCTGAATACTTCTGGCTCTGGGCAATCTTGATTTCCTTTTCTGTCATGATCTTACCTTAGAGTTTTTGTCCTCTTCCTTCCCCCCTATTTCTAAGGCTATTTCTACCTTTGTGATGTCTTGCCCTTGCTGGTACTGCTTCTCTTTTCTCTTTTTGTTGTATCTTTAATGAGTGTTCTTCTACCTCATTTCTTAGGTCTTCAACCCCAGGATTGGGATGGATGCTCTGCAGATCTACCCCATTAGTCAGGCCAATGCTAACCAGAGATCTGGGAGAGCTGGGAGGACGGGCCCAGGTCAGTGCTTCAGGTAGGAGCCTGCTTGCAAGTATCCTGAATGGTGCTGCTAGGGTGGCTAGGACTGCTCTTTTTATCTCTAGCTGTATGTAATAGAAATTGTGTTGGGCTTAGAAAAGGAGGATTTTCTGAGTTATAGCTTATTGTCCTGACTGAGAAGTAGGGCAGCTCTACTGTTGATGAGCGGAAGAGGCTGACCTCTCAGGTAGTTCTTCCATGGACAGCAGCACTACAGTAGGTGTAATAGATGGGCAGGATGGTCTGGGTTATAGCATAGTTGGTAAATGATTGCATTACTATAGAACTAATTTCAAAATTAATCCTATTACACTTGGCTCTGTCATTGGAGTTTTTTCATAAATTTTAGTGAATTTGAAAAATAAAATGAGAAAAATCTCTTAGGAGTTTTTCTTTTCTCACAGACTAGTTTTGATGACTTCTTTCTTTTTGGTTAATCATCTCTATTGCTTTATATGCTTGTAACCTAAGAAGTTCTTTCTCTTGTTATCTTTGTTACTCATAATGATTTGCTTTCTAGTCTTTATTACTCAAAAAGATTTGCAAATCTTCACTATGTGGCTTCTACTTCTGCAGATTCTTTAGACTGAACTAGGGCTCGGAGCTTTGGCTAGGACAATCTCTCACTCTTTCCTGTGTTCCAGTTCTCTTTCCCTTGTGTCCAGCATGTGTTTTCCTTTATCTTACTATGAGCTTTATGTGTATCTTCTGCCCTTCTGACTTTAAAAAAAAAAATTGTGCCAATATTCTTAGGTGGCATGGTAGAATCAGAATTTACCACCTTTTGTGGGGTTAGGTGATATTTGGATGGCAATTGGCATGGGAGATCCTTTTAGCTGGACCCTGAGTCACAAGCTTTCTAGCTTCTGATGCTTGCCACAGTGGACATTTGAAGTTCACTGTGGGCAGAGATGGTGAATACGAGCTCTAAATATTTGAGTTCTCTGGTGTTAATTCATAAGTATTTTACCTTGTGGGCTTTCTGTTATCTTATGGACTCAGTTGTATTTTCTCTATGTCTGGCAGGTAATTCTTATAAAGATTTTGGAATAGGAGAAATTTATACTAACAGTTATTCTGAAGTAGTGTGAAATTATTCTGAAACTAATCTGAAATACACAGGTGAGAAGTTAAAAGAGATTAGCATATCTGGTCCCACAATGGTGACAAAAATTTTTCATTTTCAACTTCATTTCTTCTCAGACTTTACACCCAGAGTGCTTATAAAAATGAACTCTTGACCACAACAGTACCTGAGATTCAGAGAACTAATTTGGCCAATGTCGTGCTGCTGCTCAAATCTTTAGGGGTCCAGGATTTGCTTCAGTTCCACTTTATGGACCCACCCCCAGAAGACAACATGTTGAATTCCATGTACCAGCTCTGGATCCTAGGGGCTATGGATAACACAGGTGACACAGTAGTTGGAACCTCAAAAGACAGGAAAAGTTGTCTGTTCTCTTTTTTCTTTATCCTAGCATCCTTACCCCACTGATGTCTATGCTGCCTTTTCTTAGGTGGTCTTACATCCACTGGGAGACTGATGGTGGAGTTCCCCTTGGATCCAGCCCTTTCTAAGATGCTCATTGTCTCCTGTGACATGGGTTGTAGCTCTGAGATTCTGCTGATTGTTTCCATGCTCTCAGTCCCAGCCATATTCTACAGACCTAAGGTAGGGAAGTTGTCTCTTGCATTTCACTCCTAAAGGCCACTGAGTTGGCAAATACTAGAGTAAGAGTCATTTTAGCAGTTTCTTCCTTTTTCTATAAAACAAAGGGAATATCTTTGAGAAATTTTGTTCTGTGTAGACCCCAGCAGTTATAGTATCTTGTGGATAACTGGGGGGACAGAGGACCTACTGATACTCAGAAGGGTGAAGTTGCATTCTGCCTGGACTTCCACTAGCTTTGAAGGTTTTTGACTTAATTTTCTCCCCAGGGCCGAGAAGAGGAGAGTGATCAAATTCGGGAAAAATTTGCTGTCCCTGAGAGTGATCATTTGACCTACTTGAATGTATACCTACAGTGGAAGAACAATAATTACTCTACTCTGTGGTGTAATGAACACTTTATCCATGCCAAGGCCATGAGAAAGGTGAGGTATGAGGCTCAGGTGAGCAGTGCAAATCTAAGCATTGGAGAGAGACAGATAAAGCCTGACAGGCCCTGCTCTCAGGGACCTCACTTTAAAGTTCAGGGATCTGACATGTGAGCATAGATATCTGATGCAAGGATGTGTTGGATGAGGAGGAAGGAGAGATCAGTCAAAAAACAATAGGAACCAAGTGAAAGTACAGTCCTAACAGAGTTTATATTTGTCTTTGGGGACCATTGAGTATTTGTTTGGATGATCCTGAAGATTTATCAGCAAGAACATTTTGTAGATACTCTCCTTGGGGGTTGTAACCACATCTTAAAAAACTAATAAATTTATGTCTCAAGTATATATCCAGAATTATAGATTTGATAGATTTAACTAAAACACTTCTCAGACACATCAATTGTTTCCCCTCTACTTTTTCAAGTAGATAGGAGAATATGAGTGGACTGTGCTTTTAATAATCCTTTTTTAGAAGATGGAGAGCCTCTGTTGAAGAGAAAGGGGATGTTTAGAAAGTAGTTGAAGATATACAGATAAAACACAGTAGGCCCTGCTCTCAGGGACCTCATTTTATAGTCTGGGGATATGACATGTAAGCATAGATGTCTAATGTAAGGGTGAGTGGGGTGAGGAGAAAGGAAAGATCAAACAAGAAACAGCAGGGACATTTGACATGGAAGAGGACCTTTTCAGCTAGAGGGATCAGGGACCTTAACTCTTTGTGCTTTATAGTATTGCCATTTTGGTCCAACCCTGTTATGAAAAGAGTGGTTTCAGCAAACCAGGTTTCTTTAGGGCCTCCTGAGAAGGCTGGCCAGGGAGGGGAGGGAACTTAAAGGGATTGTAATTACTGCCTTCAGATATTTGAAGCTTATCATTTGGAAGAGGCAACAGACTTAAAGAAGTTTATTAATGCCTTTTATTTCTTACCAGTTTATAACATGACTTGATATGTCTCCACTTCCCTGCATCTTTTTGATTTAAAAAAAAAATTTTAAACACATTGGAAGTTTTAAATGACATTCTGTACCCATAATCTCCACCCCTCTCCCAAGAGGAGGACAGGATAATTAATTTTTTGCTTAGTCTAAGCTTGATTATTGCATTGAATTTGAGGTCAGTTGCCTATTAGAATTGTTGGTTTGGTTGGTTCTCCTGGTTCTTCTTTCTTGTTCAGACTTATTCTGCTTGGCCCTGGAGGGTAGAATCAGGACCAGTGGGCAAAAGTGAGAGGGAAAGAGATTGTAGCCTAAAGTAGGGAAGAAGTTGCTAGTAATTAAGACTTTCTAGAAGTAGGATGGGCTTCCTCTGGAGGTAATGAGTTATGTATCTCTGGAGCTATTCCAGCAGAAGCCAGCTGATCCCTGGTTTAAAGCACTTACAGATGGGTTTTCTGTTTTGGTGAGGGTTAGGCTGGATGGGCTGTGAGCTCCCTTCTAACTCAAGGCAGTTCTGAGCATGGCTTTGCCAGGAAAGGGCCCGTTTGGCTCACACGGTGTCTCCCGATAGGTTCGAGAGGTACGGGCCCAGCTGAAGGATATCATGGTTCAGCAGCGGATGAGCTTGGCTTCCTGTGGCACTGACTGGGACATTGTCAGGAAGTGTGTCTGTGCAGCCTATTTCCACCAGGCAGCCAAGCTAAAGGTGAGCTCAGAGCGGAACAGGGGACACTTCCCAGATGTTAGAGGATTCTTGTTTCCTTCCTTGTTTGAAATGGAGAAAAGGAGATTTCTTCTTTCTCCTATTTTGTCCCTTTCCCTTATGGCTCTGTATTGTGGACGTGTTTTTCAGGGGAGGGGATAATTTTATTGGTCTGGGAAGGTCTCCTAAGGCATCTACCTGATAAATGTCTTTCCTAGGGAATTGGAGAATATGTGAATATCCGGACAGGGATGCCTTGCCATTTGCATCCTACCAGCTCTCTCTTTGGAATGGGGTATACTCCAGACTACATTGTATATCATGAATTGGTCATGACTACAAAGGTGAGCCTGCCCTGTTGTGATCTCAGTTGTCTGTGCTGAACATGAAATCGTTCATTGTCTTTGCTTGCTGCACAATTTGAGCTTGGGGAAGTTGTTTGTGATTTCAGTTTAATGGGGAGACTTGCTGAATTTGTATCACAATGAAAAATTTTGAGGGAAGGTGCCAGGAAATGCTTTGCACAGACTCGTTAGTAACTCTTTTGTCCTAGGGAAGCAGATCTTGCCTAATTTCTTTTTTAAGGAATGTAGGTTCTTCTTTGTATCTTGGCTTTTTTCTTTTTATTTGTCAACTTGGTTTGTGAAGAGAAGAAATTAGGATACGTAGAAATATAATGATGTCTGGAGCTTTTGCCCACCTGCTTTGGTTTCCCTAGGATGCTTCCTAGAATTGGTGATATTTCTTCTGAGAGAAGATAGCTAACTAAGGGTCTGAGGGTCACTTGGGTCCTGGCTTAAGCTGCTTCCACCTCAGCACTCACCTTGATTTCTGTATTTCTCTGTAGGAGTACATGCAGTGTGTGACTGCTGTGGATGGGGAGTGGCTAGCAGAATTGGGCCCCATGTTTTATAGCATTAAACATGCAGGCAAATCACGCCAGGTGAGTGATTTCTTTTTCCCATCAGGAGAAAATCTATTCAAAAACCTGTGACTATTTCCTGTTGTGTAGCTGATTAAATTCAAACTCATCTTGGTGTTCAAGGATTTCCATAATCTCATTTTCCTTTATTGTGTTTAACTTTATTTCCTTTTCACTCTTTATCCTGACCTTTCACTCTTGGCAGGCTGTTCCTGCCCTTCCATGTGTTTATTCTTATCTTCATGCTTTTGCTCCTTGCCTGGAATATCTTCTTTCTTCTCTCTACCAGTCAAGTTGATTGTCCATCCTTCAGGACCCAGATCAAATCACTTCTCTGCAGAGACCTTTTTCTAACTACGTCAGCCTACATTGATCTGTCCTTTCTCTGAATGCCTCCACACAATTAGGCTATATCCAGATTGAACATTTGGTTGTTTGTTGCTATTTCTTGTGTGGTCTTATGTCCCCAGCAGGATAAGGAGCATCTTAAGGTCAGTGACCAAGTCTTTTATAGCTCTATAGGGAGGATATAAATAGCACCTAGAGTGATGGCAAGGGTCCAGTAAACAGACCTTTGTTGACTTGAAGAATAGACTATTCTGCAGTCTCCGAGTCAGGGCTGAATTCTTCAGCTCTGATTTAGGGGGAATAAACCTATAGCAACCTCAGAGAATGAAGAAAACTTAGATGACAGGAAGGACAGAAAGAGAAAGGATGTGTATCTCTTTGTAGGGTACATCATTAGTGGAAGAAACAGTCCTTCTGCAAATTGACTTGGCTTTGGGCCTCTATGTTAAAAGGGCCCACAGTGGCAAGTTGGCCAGGATGTTAAGATATATTTTATTAGATGAGCTGATTTGGATCAGTCCCTGTCCCATTTTCCTCTGTAGGAGAACCGCCGTCGGGCCAAAGAGGAAGCATCTGCTATGGAAGAGGAGATGGCATTGGCTGAAGAACAGTTGCGAGCACGACGACAAGAGCAGGAGAAGCGTAACCCCCTGGGCAGTGTGAGGTGAGCAGGGCCTGGGGAGGGAGGTAGAAGTGGGGTTCACAGCCAGTCAGTGAATGCTCTATGGGAGCTTGTGGTTGATTATTCTTTTCCTATTCTATTATTATAGACTTTATTGGAAGTTACTGTAGAAAAAGGACATGATTCCAATTCTTCACAGGGAATAGGATGAATTTCCCATGGAAAAGGGAATTGAAGGGAAGCTTGGTCAGTGGTCATGTGGACGGTGGGAGGAGTTCTTACTAAACCTGGAGGGAAGGAAGTGACTCATTACAATAAACGACACAACTTCCTAGTGCTGACCCTTGTGTTGTAGTCTTCATCATGTCTGTCCAGACACATTAAGAAGACGTGTATCGTCTGCCCTGGGATGACATGCAGTGGACCAAGTTTGCCAAATCTTCCAGTCTGGACTTGGAGGAAAAGTGCTATGAAATCACAGTAGGCTTCATAGCGAAAGATGGTCATAAGGACATGTCCATTTCCCCCAGTTTAGGAATCGTACACCAAGATCTTTCAATGTGAATATCAGGCAAGAAGAAATTGGGCTTCATTTATAAACAGAAGACTGTTTCATCAGCAGAACTGGAGAGGCTGGGATGCTCAGTTTGAATTTTTGTCCCTTTTAAGAAAATTCCCTGGGAGTGCAATGTTTGTCATTGGTGTAATTTTTATTTTTTTCATTTTATAAATTAAGAATGTTTCTGAAAGTAAGGGAAGCTTGGGCAGTCAAATAAACAAAGCTCAAATGCTATCTTTGGTTATTCCAAACTTTACTAAAGGAATGAGTAATAAAATTGAAAAAGAGCCCCTATATGCCAGATACTGGACTATGGTGATTGTCTCATTTGATTTTCACACCATCCCTGGGAGGTCAGTGCAGTTATGAGTCCTTTGTTACCCTTGAGGAAACAGGCAGGCAGAAATAAAATGACTCAGCAAAGGTTACATGTTTAGTGTTCAAGCTGGATTTGAACTCAGGGCTTCTGATTTCAGGCCCAGTACTCCATAACTTTATTTGGTTGCCTCTGCCTCTAAATTTTATCGTGTTTAGGTAATATTTTTTGGTTTCCTAGTTCTAAGGGAATTTCCAGAGTAATACATACATTATTCTGGTTTTTGAGGAATTTACAGGCTTGGTGTTTGTGAGTTGGCTCACAGATGCTGCATTTCCAAATGCTAGAAAGAACATAATCACAAGCCCTCTTTGTGCTTGGGAGAGTCTAGCGGTCTTCCACCATCCTCAGGGTAAGAGAGTGGTTTTTGGTTGGTTATTTTTGGCTGAGGCAGTTGGGGTTAAGTGACTTGCCCAGGGTCACACACTTAGGAAGTGTTAAGTTTCTGAGGCCAGATTTGAGCTCACGTCCTTCTGACTAAAGGGCTAGTGTTCTACCCACTGCACCACCTAGCTGCCCCAAGAGAATGTCTTAAAGAATGTCTTCTGAACCTCATGAAGCAGCTTCTGGATCCCACTTATGGAAAGCACTGTGGTGAGGAGTGGAGGTATTAGGCAGGATATGAGAGACTTGAGAGGCTGGGAAGGGCTTCCATGTTTCTAGAAGGCATGTTAAGCTCAGTGTGGGCTGGAAGTCACAGAAAGGTAGCATCCTTGGTGAGCTGACCCAAAGGTGATGGTTGCCCACTCATGGGAGTTCTGAGAGGAGGTGAGATGGCCACAGAGATCCCTGCCCCTGCTGAGGTTTTGGAAAGGGTGACTACTTCTCTGCAATGTGAGTTCCTTCAGTCAGACAGGACACTTGGAAGATGCCTAATTTCCAGGAAGCTAGTGGTTTCCCCCATTTCTTTTGTCATGGAGAGGCAGAGACTTCTAACTTCAGACTGATACCCTCCCTTTTTGGCCTCAGGTTCATCATCTGTAACAAGAGCAGTTTGGGCTAAATGCCCTTAGGTGCCATAGAGTGGTTGACTCAAATTCATATTCCCAACCAAAAAAGTACCAAGGAATAATAGGGAAATACCTCATGAACATTTTATTCTCAAAGTACAGGTTGGAAAGAGTACCATAATCCAATGCTTCTCTAGGTTTCGTGGGTTGGGGTGAAAGTCCTCAGTTTCCTGGCCAACTCTACCTTCTGTCTCCTAGGTCTGTTAAGATCTACACGCCTGGGCGGAAGGAGCAAGGAGAGCCTGCTACTCCTCGACGTACCCCAGCCCGCTTTGGACTCTGAACCAGCGCTGGATCTATGGGAGGCCTCTAGTACCCAGGAGCCAGTGCTAGCTTCCTCGAAGGCCTGGTGGTGGCTGTGAATGAAACTTGTATAGACTGGTGGTTCTTGCTGAAACCCAAGATCGGAAAGCACGGTTGTCTTTTGGTGGCTTAATGACACTTTTTTCATCGACCTCTTTCCTCTGGCATGTTGGCAGGGTGATTGCTTCAGGGCTGAGGAACTCGGGGGTTTCCAAGTTTCCTTTTTGTGCTGCCAGAGAGACCAGGAGGGGCCAGAACCTATCTTGTCTGAGAAGGGAGGGACACTGTGATGCTTGGTGTATAAATGTATCTTTGCTTTGTGTCTTGTTTTTTAATCTTTGTGTAAAGCAGCAAAATGGATCTGGTGGGAATTGTAACTTGTTTACAACCCAGGAATTTGGAAATAATTTTATTGTTTCTAAAACTTTACTGTGTTTCTGGCTATTCCTTTGTCTTATATTGCCCTTCAGCATCACTTTAAAGTTGGGTTGGATTGCTTACTTCTTTTCTTTCTATTTCTTCACGAATCCCTTGATAGACTTGGTTTCCTTTCTTTTCTCCCAGAAAGTACTGTACCTTCTCCTATGGAGCATGCTGTGTAGCTCCCCACACAAAAAGGACCCCGGAACTGTATTTGGATTGGCGAAGCTAGGGTTAGTCAGCTTTGCTTGAGGGTTAGTTGGCCACGACAAAGCATTGACTGTGCAGTCATTAGTGGGATATGAGCAAGAAGAAATGGTTATCAGAAGACTGGCTGCTTTAGCAAGTCCTTGGTCAGCTCCATTACTCCCAGTTATTGGCCATTTCTGTTTCTAGGTAGTTTGACTCTGTTGGCTAAGTATTGCTTTATTGATTTTCTGAGAAGAGGGTTTCTCCTGCCCCTCAATTAAAGAGGCTCTTAGATTTGCTGAGATGTTTCCTTTTGTGTCCAATCTTTTCACCTGCCTGGCTTTATCCCTCTTAGTAGATGTTCCCAAGACAGTGGGTTTTTTTGTTAAGTGAATTTTATGTTGGGAATGAATTAATGGTCTGTCATTTGACACAGGTCAATGTTGGACTATTCCCAAACGATATATAACAAATAAACTTTGTTATTCTCAAACAGGCACAGTCCCTGGAGATTCTGTTTTAGAAACTTGGATTTCTTTTTGTTGAAGCTGTGAGCCCTATTTTGTGATTGGGTTGGAGGTGTGGCTTGTACTGAGCATCACCTAGCAATGTTCATGGGATGGTCAAAACAAATTCTGGAGTGGAATTTTAGTATCCAACCTGTTTTACTGAGGTAGTTTCCTAAATTGGTCTTGGTGGGAAAGCTGGAAGGACTTGAACACTTTTGTCCTTTCTAGGTGGGGATGATAATCAGGTATTTAGATCTCCGATTATAGATTGAGGCAACATAATGTAAAGCTGAGACCACTGGACTAGTAATTGGGAAACCTGAGCTCTTTAGCCTTGTCTGTGCCACTTCCATAACCCTAGATCAGTTAACTTTCTTCAACTCATCTGTAAAATGAGGTGGACAAAATGATCTCAGAAGTCTATTTTATCTTTGATGTATTTTATGTGACTTATCCCTTTTTAGAAACGATGAATTAAGTTGAATCATTTGGTCTTAGTATGGAAATTCTCATCCATTTCAATCATGTCTGACTTTTGGTCCTATTTTTGAAGGTTTTCTTGGGAAAGATACTAGAATACTTTGCTATTTCCTTCTCCAGCTCATTTTACAAATGAGGAAACTGAGGCAAGTGAAGTGGCGTGCCTAGGGTTACAAGGCTAGTGAGTGTCTGAGGTCACAGTTGAACTCAAGAAGATGAGTCTTCCTGACTTGGTGCCACCTAGCTGCCCTGAAAATGAGGTGGCTTTTTCTGCTTTCACGGTACTGCTGGACAGCTCAACATTCCCCTCATGAGACTTGCCTGTTTAATCTGCAGATGGCCATTGATGTTTATGGACATAGTGAAGGCTTTTTTTTGTGAAGGCTTTTAGTTTAAAAAGCCAATCAAACATTATATGTTTGGTAAGTGCTAAAGCTCCATAGATTGCTTCAAAGATTCTCTGCTTACACAAGTAGCTTCCTTTTCCTACTCTTACTATTGGCTAGAGAAGGCACAAAAGTCACTTAAATATTTTACAAAGGACTTGGGATTTAAAGGCACTTTAAATAGTGAGGGTGGCTGGGATCCTTAGTCATATAGAAAATCTGATCTTCTTCAGGATTGAGAAGAGCAAAATTCCTAGTGAAAGACCCCCTCACACTTATAATTTTCCCTTTTCTTTGCAAATGCCTCGTTTAATCTTTGTCTGTGACCCTGGTGACCCAATTTCATTCTTCTTAGTCATATACTTACAAAAAAATTTGTTACAGACTTCCTAATAAACTTCTACAAAATAGGGTTTTTTAGCCATTAGAAGGGATGGATGTGTGCTTTAACGTTGGTCAATTGCAGTAGTCAATACCATTCTTTTCTAATCATGTTATATAGCCTTAGTTTGTAAATTTTAGACAGTCTTACCACTTTACCTCTATTCTCTATACTTTACTTTGCTACGTGTAGATTTGTAGGCAGACAACACTTGATCTCTTCTGGAAACTCCAATTTTCCATTTTGGGGAGATAGTTTGTACACTTAACATTTCTGTATGTCCCTGTTGTAGCCAGAGCCTCCCTGTTACTGGTGCATTGAGTCTTCAGATTTGTGTTTTATCTCCCATAGTTTACAAATGGTTTTGTTCTTTTGCAGTTTGAACTCACTGCTGGTTAAAAAGGAAAGAGGATTCCTGAAGATCGAATAACTGAAGGGTCTGAATATTGTGGCTGCTTCCAACATACTGGCAACCAGGAGTGTTTTGTATTTGCAGAGGTAGTAGCCCATTACAAGGAGCTGAAAATGCAACTGTCCAAATCTTTTTTGTTGAACTATTATTTTCATTGTATTAATTATTTAAATGAACCATCAGCTGGGAATAGGATCTATCATTCTTTAAAATAGAGGTTTCGTGTCTCACATCCAAGCAACTTCTGTGGTCTATCATTTGGTTCTTTGGAAGCTTTGTTGGTCAGCTTATAACAAACTCACTACAATGAGTAATTGAGTCCCTTCCCATGTAACAATCACCATAAAGAATGTATCAATGTGTGGGTTTGATACTGTCGACCAAGAAGAAGGTAGAATAAATAAAAAAAAAATTTTTTTTTTTTGGTTATCGAGTAGCAATTATATGCCCTATATGCCCTACCCTTTTCCTATCTCTTCATTTTTTCCCTACTTTCTCTTCCCAAATAATCTTAAATTGAACACAAAAAGAGTTAAATGTTAAGTATTGAGAAGTGAGAGTAAGTATTGAGAAGTGAGAGCAAGCATTTGGTTCAAAAAACATTTTTCTACTCGGTGATTCGCTATGGAAAGCATGGCATTAACTGTTTTTCCCCAGGTCCTGCAGATTAGGAATGTGATTTCTAGCATTCTAGTCATTGTAATGCAGTTTCAACTTCAATAAAATAATTTGGATGTCCTGTGGATTTTATTATAATGGGGCTTTACTTGTCTAGGAGAAAAATACAGTTAAAAGAAAAAGGATTATGGGAATAGAGGAGAAAGTAGCTAATGTGTTTCCCTCTCTCAACTTGAAAAATCTGCATTCATCACATTTCTTATCCTTTGTTGGACTTTTCCCCCCTTTTCAAGGTTTAAAGATTCTTATGTCTTTAGATCCTTAAAAAATTGTGAATGATTTCCTATTGAATTAAAAAAAAAAAAACCCAGAGGGTTGCTTTGGGAGTTGTCTATGAATGTGGTAAAATACTTGTCAATATATCAATATAAATAAAAGAAACCTATCATTACTTTGCCCAGGATCAGAGAGGGTAGGACTGAGGGAATGGCTATTATGAGCCCTGAAAAGGGCAGAAGGATCTGGACTCCCACTGACACCTCTTCTGTATGAAAGACATTTATTACAAATCTCAGTCTGATAGATGCTAATGTGATCTAAGGCTTGCTCTTCTGTGCCTCTATATGGACAAAGCCAAAAAGCATTTAGGAGCATAGGCAAAATAGGGTTCTTGCCATAGCAGATCCTTGGTGGGAGTTCATTAGACAAGTCATGAGGCTGCAATCAGTTCTCTCCTGAGCACTGTGACATGAGGTGATATTCAATGCAAGGAATTGTAATATCATATTGAGGAACCTAGGAGGAAGCAGAAAATGACAATTTTGACTCGAGGAAAGAAAATCACGTTTTGAGGCAACTGGAAATCCTGAGAGACGATTTCAAGAATGGCTTCTTCCCTCTGATTTGACTCTGCAGTAGGGAAGAATGATGGAAATTTTAAAGTTAGCAGAAAAATATAATTGTAGAATCATGATGTTTTTCCTCAAGAAAGATTAGAAAAAAACCCAATGATGGGGGAAATCTGATCTTATGCCTTGTGCGTCTTAGCTAGGCTTCTCTGGAGTTTAAGGGCCTCTTAAACATTTGTATTTCTAAATATGAGTAAGAAAGAATAATATAGCACCTGATTAAGTTACATGTGAGTTAGTAGGGATGTGTGTGTGTGTTCAGCTGGCTGTGAACATCTGGTTCTCTCTCCTGGGTATCCTTTATTTCCTACCTTTCTCCCTTCCCCCCAATGGCCAGTTGTCCTTCTCTGGTGGTCAGACTGCTGCTTGGTGAGCAGCACTGTGCATAGGCATTGATTCCAGCTCAATGATATGGCTGCCGTCATTCTTTAGGGAGGCACCTGCAGTTTCCTTCCATTATTTTAGTCTCCCTTTGGCCAAGGCCTGGGAAATACTCCTTACCATCAGATGCTCATTTTTTTGGCGCCTATGGTCTATTTCTTTCCTCAGCTTCTTGTTTTCATGCTGCAAGTGGACCATCACGTTGTGGAGATGGCTGTGGGGAAGGAAGAGGGTGTACCAACAGTGAGGGATCAGTATGGAACACAAAGATATCTGGGAGGGATGAGAGAGATGCCATTTTTAGAATGATGGAATTTTGAAAGCTAGAAGGGGACTTCAGATATCACTGAGTCTCCCTTGATAAAGAATATGAAATAGGCCCAGAGGGAAAGGATCTGTGTGAGATCACGCATCCAGGGGAGCAGCAGAGCCAGAATGACAACAATCCTTTGATACTCCTCAGTCTAGGGTCCAACTCTTGTGTTTCCTTCCTTGAAATGTAGGCCAGGGGGTGGGGAAGAAGAATCCCTTTGGGATTCTTGTTAGGTTTGAATGAGGAAAAGAGTTGTCCAATCCTCTTGTCTGCCTCAGGGCAATGAGTAAGGAAAGGTTAAGAACAGATTCAGTCTTCATAAAGTAGGGTAACTTACTCCTTTTCATCAGTCAGTTGGGTAATGCATTTGACCTGCTCCTGGATCTTGGATCCTAATATCTCAGTGTTGTTTCTGTAATTAAGTTCACAAGTAAAAATAATAGTCCTATCCCATCTCACCCCTTTTTCTTATCTTAGACGAAAGTACACATAAGATGAAAGTACCATAGCTGTGTAAGATTGATAGTTTTGTGGCTGGGAAGGCTGAGTGCTCGGTTCTATATTGGAGGAAAGAGAATCTTGACCCTTTAAACTTATCCCCCAATGGTTTTCGTGACAGAATCAGTGAAGTTTTGGTGAAATAAAAAGAGGGTTTCCTAGATAGCTCACTAGAGGTGCCTTTGGGCCCAATTCTATGCCAGTTGGATGCTCCAGACTACTCTGATCTAATTTTATTCTAATTCTGTATGGATTGGAACTGAGGGGCAAGGATTATACAATGTTTTCATGGATACATTTGGCTCCCTGTGGAATGCCCCAGGGCAGTGAGGTTGAGCTGAAGGATTATCTTCCTCCTTACTTTTGTTCTTTTACCCAATGATGTACATTAGATGCCACCATTTCACTCTCCCGGTGAAGTGTCCAGGTGTCCTTGTGTGCATGTCCCAGGCTGTTCCGAAGGGCTTCCACCTGGGACAAGTAATAGGCCATATGGAAAGGCAGAAAGTGGGAAAGAAGTAGGGGAATGGCCCAGCTCCCTCCTAAGTCTCAGGTAAGGTCTGTTCTCCCCCAAGAAGGAGACCAACTTTGTGATCTATTTTGCTCTGAGGGCAGATCTTTGGGTTTATTTCCACTAAACTCTATGGTTCTACCAGGAACAGTTATGGTTGGGAAGAAGGTTGATAGGAAAGGGGAGCTTGGCTTTTAAATACTCAGAAGAAAATTCTCCATATTTCCTAAGCCCCTTTTGGATACTTGTTCTAACCAATCCTCTTTACCTCTCCTCCCCTCTCTCCTTTCCTAGGTTTGGGAGTTGCTTAAGTTGTGTGCTTATTCTTTGGTGTGTAAGGTGAACCTTAAATCCCAACACTCATCCTGTGTCCATGGACCCCAGGAAAGAACCATATATATGGGAAGTCAGAAGTGAGGTTAGAATGGGGACCAAGAGAACCTGCAGGTAGAGAGAGGCCCATGTACCTCACAGCTAGTTGACATATATCTGTGCTTCAAGATAGAGATTTCATCCTGTAGAAAGTCTTTCTATCAAGAAAAATCAAATGACAGTGAGAGTCTGCCATGTGGACATCCCAAATCTCCTTCAGTTCCCGGAGCAGACACTTCTTACTGGGCCCGGCCCCAGGGTAGGAGGCATTAGGAAACCTTGGCCCAAGGAGGCTGGCCCGTTACCCTTTTCTCTTCTTCCCGTAGATTCTCCTTGAGGGAGGCCATTTCCACCTTAAAGACCACAAGCTGCTCATCTTTGGCTGCCAAGAACTGGAGGTCACTCTCGTGTGTCTTTTGCCAGAAGGCCAACTGATAGTTCATATCTTCAATCTGCTGAATGAAGGCTTCAACCTACACAAGGAAGCGGAGCCCAGTGTGTGAGATAGGCCTTGGCCCAGGAACATTCCCTGCCAGTGTGGGGGGGAGGTATGTGCCTTTCACTCTGGGAAGCAAAAAGGGTTAGATCCAGTTGTTCAGGAAGAAAGTGCCCATCTGAAGGTAGTGGTTACCCGAGGCCCAGGCCCACAAGGGGCTCTGCAAACCAGCCCACAGACCCAGGGAGGGGAGAGGGGTGAGCGAAGCTTGTAACTTGAGGTGCCAGGCGGTCCTGGGGCCTCTTGGGTTGGGGGAGCTCAGGTCTGAGTAGCACAGTTCAGGCTAGGCTTGCCCCACTGGTCAGGGGAGGTGAGCCAGGCAGGACTGGGCTAGTCTTGGGAGGCAGCCTGACACTCTTACCTCTTCCTCACTCTGCTGGTGGAAGTCCTGGAGTTTCTTCAGCTCACCATTGAGCTTTTTCATGCGGTTCTTATAAGCGCATGTCTCCTCCTCCAGCTGAGACTTCTTCTTCTGGGTCTGCTGTAACTCATGGCGAAGCATGACTGCCTCCAGGTTGGCCTGATAGAGCTTTGGAGCAGAGGCCAATAGGTTGTGGTGAGACCAGCTGCACCGGCCAACCCCCCTCTTAGATTAAGGATGAAGGACATGAGGAAAGCTTCCCCAAGAGACCCTGGACAGCATCTCATTGGAGGGTTGTTTCCTTTTGGAAGGTTCTGCTTTTCTCTAATGACAAGACCTCTAGCTAGTGCTTTTCTAGGTGGGTTAGGAAAGAGAAAGGGAGAAAGTTAACATTTTTGTTTATTTTTGAAAAAAATTTGTTAGTTTTTTTTTCAATTAGCAATCATTTATTTTTTTTTATTCCTCCCATTTTCTCCCCCCCCCCCCACTAAAAACAAACAGACAAATCAAACAAGATAAAGAACCCCTTGCAATAAATAAATATGCAGTTAAGGGAAACAAATTCTCACATTGGCCCAATCTCAAAAGTTGGGTTTTGAGTTTTTGTACCAATGAACCAGTGTAGCTGAGAAACAGTTAGCTGGGAGAGAGTTATCTCTGCAGATCAATACTCAGCAATGGAAAGGAATTGCTGAGAGTATTAAAAATCAACTTTTTTTTTTCTTTTTGCTCTCAAGTCCTCTTTTTTTCTAATCATTTGAGTTTATTGATTAATTATACACCTTTAAGGCAATCCATCTTTATCCATTTCCCTTTTTACTTCAAATCCATCTACACTTGGCCCTGGGTCCTCCCTGGGGTAGGATTAAGAGCAGCCAGGTGCTGGCTTTTCCTTCCTGCCTTGATGGTGGTGATACTGTGGAAGGGGAGTAACAAGAAAATCTCCTCTTCTCTCTTTTGAGGTGCCACATGATTTGGCTTCCAGGTTTTGTTGAATATTTTGGTCATAGCCAGGTGCATGGCGATCCCTGCCCTTGCTCTTGCATTAGTCCCCGTCCCCTGAATCTCATGCTCTACGCTTCTGAGAAGTATTTCTGTACAAGGGATAGAAGGTTATTTCCTAACCTTCTCCAGAGCCTCCTTGAGATTGTCTTGGTAAGCATCTGATGACTTTTGAGGTGGCTCTGGGAGGGAGGGAGTATCTTTGAGCTTGTTCTTTTGATCCTGTTTTTCAGCCTTTTGGAGATCCTTTTCTTTTTTCAGAGCTTCTTTCTGGCACACCACCTTGGGGAAGGGAACACCATCATCCATTTTCCAACTCTCACCACTAAGTACTTTTAGAGTTCTTGGGTTGGATACTCATGTGAAACCTATTGTGGCTTCTGCTTCTAATCTCTTTTGATGGCCAATTTTCTTTTGGGATAATGTTCCCCATTTTCAGAAGTTTGGGACTTGGTACATGATATGCTCAAAGGAGCATTTCATGAGTACTCTGGGTTAAGTGTGAAGATACAACCTTGTGTACTTAATATAACTTCCTAGAATTGTTGCTTTCTGGGATGATTTTTCTTAGTGTTAGAAGTGACAAGAATATATTCCCTAAAGTCAGGCTTAATATGAAAACTTTACATCCAGGCCTTAGATTAAGCTAAGTAGTATGTTATTTAGAGAAACATGCTTCATTTGGAATTGGAAGATCTAAGTTTAGAGCCACTTATTAACCTTATTAATCTCTTGGTCTCTGGATCTGCACCTATAGAATGGGAATATTATCTGCACTGACCTTACAGGGTTGTTGTGAAGATCCAGTGAAATTATATGTATACAGTACTTTATAAATGTCTGCCATTGTTATGATGTTAAAAGTTTTGTTGGCTAAGCCTTTACCTGTCTTCGTATGAATAGGAAGGAAACCTGACCATGGGTATGTATGCTTGGCTCCCCATCTGCATTATGTCTGCATACACATCCTTCCATATCCACTCACCCACCCATCTACACACACAGGATATCTATCTATACACACAGGATATCTATTGCCTTTCAGTGCTGTATTTCCTTTTATTCATTGAAATGGCTTTTGGATTTATAGTGCCTATTCTTGTAGAACCCTCAAGATATTTGACCCTAAGAATTACTGTGCTGAGAAACTTAAGACTGTATGTTATCTAACTTCTTAATACAAATGGCTGTAGGGCGAGATTGTTCCTAAAACTAAATTATTTGGTCTTCTGTCAAGAAAAAAGTTTACTCTGGAGAAGCTAAGGAATATGGATTCAGAGGAAACGAAGGGATCCCTAAAAAGTCTGGAGTTCATGCTAAGAGCTTGAGAAATTGACAAGACTGAAAAATTCCGACAAAAAGGTGAAATAGTGAAAGAGCAAAAAAGATATAGTTATGAGGACAGAGGCACTGGAAGCCAAAATAGAAGTCAGTGAGATTCAGATCTGTTAGAGGTTCTACTATGTTCTAAAGTGACCAGAGAAACCAGGATTCGTTTTCCTTCCATAATGGAGGAGTCAGAGCTTTTCTGTGATTTACCTGAGGAATGATTCCCCAACATCCAGTTCTTTGCAAGGCTCACCTCATTTTCCTTCATCTCAGTCGCCTTCTCAGCAGTCTCGAGTTTGTTTGCAGTTGAGTCCAATTGCTTTGTACAATGTTTCAGTGCATCTCGGAGGATCTCGTTCTCCTCCTCTAGTTTACCCACTTTCTCTTTCTCCTACTCCCTCATTGATCAAATGAGATAATATATGTAAAGTACATTGCAACTCTTAAAGCATTATATATAAATGTGACCTGTTACTAGTATTGTCATTTAAAAGCAAAGTGCATACTTGCTACCTTTCTCTACAATTCTTCCCTTTCTCCTGTGATACATTGACTCTTTTCTCTAGCTTCATTGACTATCTTTTAATTCTTCTAAAAAAAATTCCTCTCTTGCAAAGAAAACTAGGGAGTTTAGTTGGAAAAGTGATGATCTTGGTTTTCCTTTTCCTTTCTTCCTCACATTTTGGAAATTAGGGTGAGTAACCATTTACTTCCATTCTTACCTATTTCCCCTTTGGCTTCCAAGTTTAAAAACAACCAGGAAATAATTAGCCATTGCCACATGTAAGTAAAATAGGGGTAAGGAAAGGCCATGATTGGGAGCTGGTTTGGGGGAAATTACACTAATGTAGTCAATCAATCATCAGCTCCCATCAATCATCAATATTAAAGTCCTCCCCTATATAAAGAAAGAAGCTGACTATCTGAGTCATTAACTGAGATGTACAAGTGAAACCCTGAATTGACAAGTGACTAAATAAGGGTGAATGATGACCAAGAAGCCTAGAAACGAGCTTGGTCATAGGATTTGAGGTGTTACTTATTTACTGGGTGGTGGTACATCTATGACAAAGGATGGGTGACCTTCAATACACAATCATTGCTCAGAGCTGTTACTCTTTCCCACCATTTGTGGTGCTCTTGGGCCTGCTCACCTTTTCTACCTGCTCTTGGATCTTCTCAGCAGCAAAAGACTTTCTTGGAGGTGAATCATATTGTGGGTTCTCAGCCTCGGGCTCATTTAACTTGTCCTTCTTCAACTACTCATTGAAGAAAAACATCTAGATGTCAGGAATTATCTGCCACCCCAAATGCTCACTCACACCTATCGTTCAGACCCACAGTTTCATACTTCATCTTGTGATATGGGCCTGTTCTCATCAACTTCTGCCCTCTTCTACAAACTCTTACAGAGAAAATTGGAGTGAGTTTGCTTGGAGATTGTATTGATATATTTTTTTTTGCTAATTTTCTCACTCACAAACTAAGAAGGCAGGTAGATAACCAGCCAGCTAGCCCTCCACTGTCACACATTTCTCCTTTAATTTTCAGTTCTCCGGATACAGCCATTCTGGAGAACAATTTGGAGCTATGCTCAAAAAGTTATCAAACTGTGCATACCCTTTGACCCAGCAGCATTTCTATTGGGCTTATATCCGAAAGAAATCATAAAGGAAGGAAAAGGCCCCACATGTGCAAGAATGTTTGTGGCAGCCCTTTTTGTAGTGGCTAGAAACTGGAAATTGAATAGGTGCCCTTCAATTGGAGAATGGCTGAATAAATTATGGTATATGAATATTATGGAATATTATTGTTCTGTAAGAAATGACCAGCAAGATGATTTCAGAGAGGCTTGGAGAGACTTACATGAACTGATGCTGAGTGAAATGAGCAGAACCAGGAGATCATTATACATGGCAACAACAGTACTATATGACGATCAATTCTGATGGACATGGCTCTCTTCAACAATGAAATGTTTCAAACCACCTCCAATTGTTCACTGAAGAAAGCCATATACATCCAGAGAAAGGGATGTGAAATGTGGACCACAACATAACATTCTCATACTCCTTGATTGATGTTTGCTTACATTGTGTTTCCTTTATCTGATATATCGTTTGTGTAGATAAGATTTTTCTTGCACAACAATGATAAGTTTGGAAATATGTACACATATATTCGATTTGCCAATATTTTAACATAATTAACATGTAGTGGATATCCTGCCATCTAGGGGAGGGGTGGGGAGTTGGGGGGAAAAATTTGTAACAGAAAGCTATGTAAGGGTTATTGTTGAAGAATTACCCACACATATGTTATGCAAATAAAATAAAAAAATAATTAAAAAAAATTTTCAGTTCTCAACCAATTAACTACTTTCATATAGGAGGTGGGAAGAAGTGCCCAGGGGCAGGTGATTTGGGACTCCTATTAAATCTATATTTTTTAAAGTGCTCAATACAGGGAGAAAGCAGTGAACTTTGCTTCAATAAGTGAGACATGAAAGTGAAAGTGGCTTTGGTAGGAGGGTAGATAGGTTTGGATGTTGATCAGAAAGGATTTTAGATATAGCCTCTTACTGGGGAATGAAACCTGTGTGAGAAAGTATGGATATGTAGATTACAGAATGACGATCCAGAACTATCCATTTCCCCCACCATTTTGAAGCTCTTTTCTCTCCTTACCTTTTCTGCCGGCTGAAGGATCTTCTTCTCAACTGAACTGTATCTTCTTGTAGGTGAGTCCTGTTGCAATGAATAATATCATATCTTAACACTGAGACTCTGGCTGTCTTCCTTGGGCTCATGGGATTTGTCCTTTTGCTTGCCCCAGACATCAATTATTTGTCACCTTAAATGCTTACTCCTAACAACCCTGGGGCACAGTCCCACACTTCATTCATCCTGTGCTATTGTGGCCTTTTCTCATCAATCACTTTGACCCTTCCTACAAACTCTTGCAATGAAAATGTGTGAGTTTGGGTGGAAAACAGATTGTTATGACTTTCTTTTTGCTCACTGCCTCCATCAAATAATAGGAATAAGGGTAGATAGCCCCCCGCCCTTTACTCCTATCCATTTCTCCTTTGGTTTCCACCTGTAAAACCACCAACCAATGTTAGGCAAGCTTAAATAAGAGGTGAGAAAAGGCAGTGGCAAGGTGCAGGTGGTTTGGGGTTCCTATTAAGTCTGTATTTTTAAAAGCACTTCTTACATGGAGAAAGAAGTGACTTTTGTCTCAATCAGTGTGACATGGAGATGAAAACTGGCTTTTGTAGGAGGATAGACAGATTTGGATGCTGATTTGCAAGCCTAGGATTGAGTTTAGTCCTAGGATTTTAGTAGTTACTTTCTGGAGAGTGATACATCCATCTGTAAGAAAGGATGAGTGACTAAATTACAGAATGACTCTTGAGAGCTATCCTTCTTCCCTCCTCCCTCCCTGCCCTGATGGGTTGCTCTTGGCTCTAACTCACTCTTTCTGCCTGCTGTTGGGTCGGCTTCTCAGCAGAACTTCGTCGTCTTGTGGGTGGTTCCTATTGTGATGGATAATATTGCATTTTCTGGATACTCTGCTTATCATCCTCAGGTTCATAGGATTGAACTTTCTCCTACTTGTCATTGAAGAGCAAAGCTCCAGATGTCAAGAATTACCTGCCATCTGAATGGCTCACATCTCTTGCCCTGAGCAGCAACCCCACACATCATCCTTTGATCTCTTGGCCCGTTCTAATTAACTTCTTTGACCTCCACTGCCTTCCCTTTCTCCTTTGGTTTCCAGCTCAAAAATAGGGGTGGTGCTAAGGTGCAGGTGGTTTGGGCTTCTATTAAATCTATATTTTTTCAAAGAGCTTCTCTCCGTGGAGGAAGAAATGATTTTTCATTTCAGTGTATATGACATGAAAGTGAAACCTGGCTTTGGTAGGAGGATAGGCAGGTTTGGATGCTGACTAGAAAGCTGTCCTAGGATTTTAGGAGTTAGCTATTTATGGAGAATGATATTTCTGTGACAAAGAATAGATATCTAGATTATAGAATGACTGCCATCTTTCCCCACTATTTGGTGCTCTTGGCTCTAACTCACCCTTTCTGCCTGCTGTTGAGTCTTCTCAGCAGAACTGTGTCGTCTTGTGGGTGGTTCCCATTGTGATGGATAATACTGCATCTTCTGGATACTCTGCTTGTCATCCTCAGACTCATAGGATCGATCCTTCTCCTACTTGTCATTGAAACAAAGCCCCAGATGTCAAGAATTACCATCCACCTAAAACAGCCTACCCCCAACACCCTGAGTCCTACACACTTCGACTTGTAATATCTTGACCTGTTCTCCTCAATCTCCTTGGCTTCTTCTACATCTCTTACAAAGCAAAGGGGAGTGAGTTGTTTGGAAAACTGTCTTAACTCCCCCCCCCCACCCCTTATTTACATAGTAGGAATGAGTATAGAGATTTCCTTGCCTCCTATTCCCACACATTTCTCCTTTGATTTTCAGCTTTAAAACAACCAAGCCACGAACCAGTTAGCCAACCTCAAGTAGGAAATGGGAAAAGATCGTGTCAAGGTGCAGGTAATTTGGAGCTCCATAGGTAATCTTTATTAATATTATTTGCTGAGGCAATTGGGGTTAAGTGACTTGCCCAGGGTCACACAGCTAGGGAATGTTAAGTGTCTGAGACCAGATTTGAACTCAGGTCCTCCTGACTTCAGTGCTTTATACACTGTGCCACCTAGCTGCCCCTGGAATCTTTATTATTAAAAATCTTTCCTACATGGAGAAAGCATTGACCTTCGCTTTGGTGAATATGACATGAAAGTGAAATCTGACTTTGGTAGGACAGGTAGAGATGAATGCTGACCAAGAAGCTTAAGAGTGAGCTTAGTCATAGATTTGAGGCTGGTTACATACTGCCAAGTGATATCTCTGTGACAAAGGATAGGTGTCTAGATTGCAGAATGATTCTTCAGACCCATCCGTTTCCCCATCATTAAAGTGTTTTTGGATCTGCTCACCTTTTCTGCCTGCTGTTGAATCATCTTCTCAGGAGCGCTTTGTCTTCTTGTTGTAGAGTCCCATTGTGTTGAATAATATTGTGGCTTATACTGCACAGTCTGGTTCTCATCCTCATGATCATATGATTTGTCCTATTCCTCATTTAAAAATAAAGTCACAGACTTCAGGAATTAACTGCCACATTAGTTGCTCACACCCATGGCTCTGAGCCACAGCCTCATACTTCAACCTTCTTGGCCTAATCTCATCAATCTCTTTGACCACTACAAACTCTGTCATAGAAAACTAAGTGTGTTTGTTTGGAAAAGTCTCTTGACTTTCTTTTAAAAAATTTTTATTTCCTTGTTCACTTTGGAGAAAACGGGGTTGGTAGTCTTTTGTCCTCTATTCCCCCTCATTTCTATTTGGGATTCCAGATCTAAAACAACCAGCAACCAACAAGTTAGCCTCAAATAGGAAGTGGGAAAAGATGATGCAAAGCACCAGGGCACTGGAGGTTACTATACTTGGGCTCTGTATTTTAAAACTCTCTTCTTACAGGGTGAAAATATTGACATTTTTCTCAGTCTGTGTGACATGAAAATGAAATATGGCTTTAGTAGAATAAGTAAGGTTGGATGCATGAACTTGGTCAAAGGATTTTAGGTATTAGCCACTTATTGGAGAAAGATAGCTCTGTGACAAAGGATAGATGTTTAGATTACAGAATGATTATTCTGAGCTGTCCCATCTCCCCACCATTTTGATGCTTGGCTCTGCTCACCTTTTCTGCTTGCTGAAGAATCTTCTCAGCAAAACTGTGTTGTCTTGTAGTTGAGTCCCGTTGTGATGGATAATAGTGCCTCTTATCTCTGAGACTCAGGTTGTCCTCCTCGGGCTCATAAAATCTGTCCTGCTCATCATTGAAGAACAAAGCCTCAGACACTATCAGGAATTATTTGCTACCTTGAATGCTCATCCCTAGCACTTGAGGCTCAATCCCACGCTTCATCTTACACTTGTCCTATACATCTTGGCCTGTAATTCTCAATCTATTTGACTTCTCTAAACTCTTGAATAAATAACTGGAGTGAATTTATAAAACTGACTGTTGTGACTTTTGTTTTGTCGAACTTTTTCTTTTTTTTTTATATAAAGCTTTTTATTTACAAAACATATGAGTGACCTTTCAACATTGACCTTTGCAAAAACTTTTTTTTTTTCCCCAAGCTTTTCCCCTCCTTCCCCCACTCCCCACCCCTAGATGACAGGTAATCTAATACATGCTAAATAGGATAAATTATATGACAAATACAATACATGTATACATATCTATACAGTTATCTTACTGCACAAGAAACATCAGATCTAGAAAGAGAAGAAGAAAAAAACAACCTAAGAAGGAAAACAAAATGCATGGAAATATTCACAGAAAGCGTTAAAATGCTGTGTTGTGGTTCACACTCAGTTCCCACAGGCCTCTCTCTGGATGTATATGACTATCTTCATTGCTGAACAACTGGTTTGAATCACATCATTGTTGAAGAGAACCATATCCATCAGAATTGATCATCGTATAGTCTTGTTGCTGTGTATAATGTTCTCCTGGTTCTGCTGATTTCACTCAGCATCACGAACTTACTTTTTCATTCATATTATAGGAACAAGGATAGGTAGTCTCCTGTCCTCCACACCCGTTTCCATTTTGATTTCCAGATCCAACCAGGAACCAAGAATAGGAAGTGAAAAGGTGGTGTAAAGTTCCAGGTGGTTTTATGCTTCTTTATTTGGACTTAATATTTTATAATACTTTCTGTAGATTGTAAAAGTCTTGACCTTTTGTCAAATTGACCATATGATAAGTGGTCTAGATTACAGAATACCCGTTCAGATCTGTTCCCTTTTTCTATAATTGAGTTGCTCTTGGGTCTGCTTACCTTTTCTGCCTGCTGAAGGGTCTTCTCAGCAGAACTGAGATTTCTAGGAGATGAGGCCCGTGGCAGTAGATAATATCGCATCTTATCCCAGAGAATCAGGCTGCCATTCTTGGACACATAGGAACTATCATCCTCCTATTTGTCATTGAAGAACAAAGCCCCAGACACATCAGGGATTATCCACTACCTAAAATGCTCACCCCCAGTACCCTGAGGCATAGTCCCACATTTCTTTTTGTGATGTGTTTGTCTTACAAAGAAAGTGGAAGTGAGTTTGGTTGGAAAACTGACTGTCTTGTCTTTTTCTAATTTCTGCTAATTAATAATAACAATAAATTAATTCTGCTCCCTGAGGAGCAGTGGGAATAAGCAGCCTCCTGGCCTCCAACTCCCACCCATTTCTTCTTTGGTTGTCAGCTCTAATACAACTAGGCAACCAATTAGGTAGCCAAGTTGAAAGAGTTAGTATGAAAAGTTGGTGGAAAAGTCCAGGTCACTGGGTGTTACTATTTTTGGGCTCTTATACTCTCCCTACATGGTAAAAATACTATTGCCTCAGTGAGTGTGACATAGAAGTAATATCTGGTATCAGTGGGGAGATAAATCAGGTTAGATGCTCATCAGGAAAGGTAGGAGGGAGCTTGGCCATAGGATTTTAAGTTTTAGTCCCTGACAGGGGTATGATAGATGTATGACAGGATGAGTGTCTAGATTTCATAATGCCTTTTCAGACCTTTCCTTCCCCTTTCTCTACCATTTTGGTCCTCTTGCTCACCATTTCTGCCAGCTGAAGGATCATCTTTTCAGCAGCACTAAGTCTTCTTGTAGATGAGTCCCGTTCCAATGGATAGTATTGGATCTTGTCTCTGAGAATCAGGCTGTCATCCTCAGACTCAGAGGATCTATCCTTCTACTCATCATGGAAAAACAAAAGTCCCAGACAGCAGCACTTACTTGCCAGCTAAAATTCTCAGCCCCCCAGTACCCTGAGCCACAGCCCCACACTTCGTTCTGTGACTTCTTGGCCTGTTCTCATTAATGTCTTTGGTTTCTTGTACAAACTCTTGCAAAGAAAATGGGAGGGGGTTTAGCCAGAAAATTGACTGACTTTCTTTTTCCAAAATCCTTCCAGAATAGGAAGGAAAGTAGGTAGTTAGCCTCCTTTTCTCCACTCCCTCCTATTTCTCTTTTGGTATTCAATTCTTAGACAATCAAAGTAACCAACTAGATAATGAACCTCAAATAAGA
>JAJPUD010011779.1:0-20306 GCA_023553655.1 Myrmecobius fasciatus
CCGCCATCTTGGCTCTGTCCCTCCCCCCTCCCCCAGTTTCTAATTTTTCTAGCAGTTTTTGTCAAATAGTGAGTTCTTATCCCAAAAGCTGGGGTGTTTGGGTTTGTCAAACACTAGATTACTGTAGTGATTGACTATTTTTTCCTGTGAACTTAATCTATTCAATTGATCAACTACTCTTTTTGTTAGTCAGTATCAATTTTTTTGATGACCACTGCTTTATAATATAGTTTTAGATTTGGTAAAGCTAGGACACTTTCACTTGCTTTTTTCATTAATTCCCTTGAAATTCTTGACATTCTGCTCTTTAACATGAATTCTGTTGTTATTTTTTTCTATTTCAGTGAAATAGTTTTTGGGGAGTTTGATTGGTACAGCACTAAATAAATACATTAGTTTAGGTAGTATTGTTATCTTTATTATATTGGCTAGTACTATCCAAGAGCATTTGGTATTTTTCCAATTGTTTAGCTCTGACTGTGTGTCAAAAGTGTTTTCTTGTTTTGTTTATATAGTTCCTGACTTTCCCTTGGCAGATAGATTACCAAATATTTTATACTATGAACAATTATTTTAAATGGAACTTCTCTTTGTGTCTCTTGCTGTTGGATTTTGTTAGTGATGTATAAAAATGTTGATGATTTATGTGGATATATTTTGTATCTGGCAACTTTCCTAAAGTTGTAGATTATTTCAAATAGTTTTTAAGTTGATTCTCTAAGGTTCCCTAAGTATACCATGATATAATCTGCAAAGAGTGATAAGTTGCTTTCCTCATTACCTACTGTAATTCCTTTAATCTCTTTTTCTTCTCTTACTGCCAAAGCTAATATTTCTAATACAATATTAAATAGCAATGGTGACAGTGGGTAACCTTGTTTCACTCCTGATCTTAATGGGAATGGTTCCAGTTTATCCCCATTACATATGATGCTACTGACTATTTTAAAGAAAATTCCATTTATTCCTCACTTCTTTAATAGGAATGGATTTTGGATTTTTTCAAACTTTTTTTGTCTGCATCTATTGAGATAATTATGTTTTTTGTTAATTTGATTGTTGATACATTCAATTATGTTAATAGTTTTCCTAATATTGAACTATTCCTTCATTCAAGGTATAAATCCTACTTAGTCATGGTATATTTTCTTGGGGATGATTTTGTAAAATCTCTTTGCTGATAATTTATTTAAACTTTTTACATCAATATTCATTAGGGAGATTTGTCTATAATTTCCTTTCTCTGTTTTTGTCTTACCTGGTTTAAGTATCTGTACCATGTTTGTGTCATAAAATGGATTTGGTATGAATCCTTTGTTCCCCATTTTTTTCAAATAGTTTATATAATATTGGAGTTAATTGTCTTTAAATATTTAGTAAAATTCACATAAAAGTCCACCTGGTCCTGAGGATTTTTTTCTTAGAGACTTGATTAATTGCTTGTTCTATTTTTTTTTCTAAAATGGGACAATTGAAGTTGTTTATTTCTTTTTCTGTTAAACTGGGCAGTCTATATTTTCTTCAGGTATTCCTCCATTTCACATAGGTTATCAAATTTATTATCAAAAAATTGGGCAAAGTAACTCCTAATTATTACTCTACTTTCCTCTTCATTAGTGGTAAGTTCTCCCTTTTCATTATTGAAATTAATAATTTGATTTCCATCTTTCCTTTTTTTAATCAAATTAACTAAAGGTTTATTTATTTTGTTGATTTTTTCATAAAACCAACTTTCACTTTTATTTATTAATTCAATAGGGTTTTTTTGAACTTTCAATTTTATTAATCTCTCTTTTTATTTTTAGAATTTCAAGTTTGGTATTTGATTGGGGGGGTTAATTTGTTCTTTTTCTAGCTTTTTTAGTTGCAAACCCAATTCATTGAATTTCTTTTTCTCTATTTTATAGTAGTAAACATTTAGTGATATAAAATTTCCCCTTAATATCACTTTGGCCAGATCCCACAAATTTTGATATGTTGTTTCATTATTGTCATTCTCTTGGATAAAATTATTAATTATGTCTATGATTTGCTATTCAGCCATTCATTCTTTAGGATGACATTATTTAGTTTCCAATTCCTTTTTGGTCCATTTTTTCCTGGCCTTATATTGCATATGATTTTATTGCATCATGATGTGGAAAAAATGCATTCCCTATTTCTGCCTTTCTACATTTGATTTTGAGGTTTTTATGCCCTACCACACTGTCAATTTTTGTATAGGTTCCATGAACTGCTTAGAAAAACTCTTTTCTGTCTCCATTTAATTTTCTCCAAAGCTCTATCATATAACTTTTCTAAAATTCTTATATTCCTCTTTTAATTTGTTTTTCTTTTTTTTTAATTAAAGCTTTTTATTTGTATAACATATGGGTAGGTCCCCAGCATTTATCTTTACAAAGCTTTCCATTACAAATTTTACCCCCAGTCCCCTCCCCTCCCCCAGATGGCAGGAAGTCCACTACATGTTAACAATGTTGAAATGCTTGAGAAGTTATGCAAGAAAAATCCTATCTACAAGAAAAAAAAAAAGAATCAGAGAAAGGCAACACAATGCAAACAAATGTCTCTATTGTTTTTCTTTTTTTTTTCTTTTTTTTTTAACTTTGTGGTCAAATTTATCTAGTTCTTAGAGAGGGTGGCTGAGTTATCCTACCAGTATAATTATGCTATCATTTCTTCCAATAACTCACTTAACCTCTCTTCTAAGAATGTGGATACTATATCTCATTACATTTTAGTATTGATGTTATTTTATTGTCTGTGGTACCTTTTAATTTTCTTTTTTTCCTTTATTTCCTTTAATTTTTTGCCAATAAAATTTGAGCTAAATTACTTGCCTAGGGCCACATAGCAAATAAGTGTTAAGTGTCTGAGCCCAGATTTGAACTCCCTAGTTTGATAACTGCTAATCAATCTGCTGTAACATCTAGCTGTTCCTATGGTACGTTTTAGCAGATGAAGTTTTCTTCTTTCTTCTTATATCTTTGAATTACATCTATTTTTTTTCTCTGAGGTCATTATGATTATACTTGCTTTTTTGTACTTTAGGTAAAACATAATATATTTTTCTCTATCCTTTTTGCCTTTTTCTCTATTTATATTTTTCAAATGTATGTCTTCTAAACCCCAAATTGTAGTATTCCTTTTTTTAAAATCTATTCTGCTCTCCATTTCCATTTTATGGGATAGTTTTTTTCCCATTCCTGTTCCCATTCACAAATCTATTAATTGCATATTTGTCTCCATCTTACTTTTTGCTCTTATACTTCTTTCTCTCTTCTTTCACCCTTTCCTTCATCACCAGTGTTTCACTTTTGATTCCCACCTCACTCAATATACCTTCCCTTCTATCAGGCCTGCCTTTTATTTTTTTTCCCCTTTTGACTTCTTCCCTTCCTTCTATCAGTCTTTCCTCTTCCATCATTTTTCCCCTTTTCCCTTTTATTTCTCTATAGGGTAAGAAAAATTTCCTTACCCAACTGTGTATATTGTTATCTCTTTAAGCTAAATATAATAAGACTAAGCTTCAGAGAATACTCATCCCCACTCCTTCTTTCCTTTTATTGTAATAAATCTTTTGTATCTCTTCATATGATCTAATTTCCCCCATTTTACACCCCTTTTTGCTTTTTCTCAGCACAAGCCTTTTCCCACATCTTTATTTATTTTATATTGTCATATCAGAGTCTAGTTATACCCAAAAACCCTATATCTATTCATATTCTATTTAATTGCCCTAATAAAGATACAGTTCTCAAGAGTCCTCTTCATAGAGTTCCTTGAGTCCTCCCTTCTTACGGAATTTGTCATTGATCTGGTGGATGTTCACTTCTTTGAGATAGGGATCACTGTAGCTGGAACTAGAATGGCTGATGTGTACAAAAAGGTGCTCGCTACACATTTTTTGGTCTTTTTGCTGTTCCAAGAAGGCAGAGAACTTCAACATCCCAGAAGTTAGGTCTAGTCATGCTTTGGCCTTGCTATGGAGGGGTGGATGTTGACAATGTGCTAGAGATTCAAATCATGGCAGAGGGAACAGAAGCTGAACAGCATAGGTTTGATGAGAGAAAGGTTTTACACCATGGCAGATTCTAGCTTGGCCTGGAAAAGTTTTTTTGTCACCCTAAGACTGCTGGGTAGACTCATCCCTAAGTAAGGACTATTTTATTGCAGAAGACTATAGCAGAGAGGATCTGATAGGATGACATGGTAGTCATGTTCTACAAGGCTTTGTCCTTAGCTGCCTTATCCCTTAACTTGGCCTTGATCTTCTGACTTGCCTACAGGCCAAAATATGGTTATGACTGAATACCAGCTTCCTGGTTCATGTTTTCTCCTGCTGGAGCTTAATGTAGTGAGCAATCAGCTCACTATGACCATACATCTTGCCCTTATCTGATAAAATGATCTTGTGCTTTCCATATGATGGGTAGATACCAAGGGCTTCTTGGAAACTCTGCTCAATGTCAGGGCTCCACACACCCTCAGCATCATTGTTGATGGGTTTGTTCAAAGTTTCGCTGCCCTGGGAGATGTTGCTTTCCTTAGGGAAGGTGGAGGAGCTCCACTCATTGGAGGTAATGGTGCTGGCTAGACCCTCCAAGTCTCTGCTTGGAAAAGGATCCATTAGAACTGCTGTCCCAGAATTGGGGAGGAGCAATTGATGGTGCACTAAGTGAGTTCTGAAGGGCACTCTGCCATGCAACAACTTTGTTCCAGCCTCCAATAACACTGAACTGGGAAAAGAATAGGAAGGGATCATTATGCTAGCCAGTCAGGGCCAAAGGTAGGATGGGGAGTTGGAAGAGAGCCAGGCTGAGGTGCTAGAGCCTTGGAGAGGCTGCTGTCCTTCACCACACCCCTGGCCTCAATTTTGAAAGGAAAAAGTAAGGAATAAGAATTATTATGAGATGGATGCAGCTGAGGGAGGGAGCGCCTTGATTTTGTTTTGATTTTCCCCTTCACTATAATTCCTTTTTATGGTGAATGCTCTTTTTATTGTTGTTATTGTTGTTTTGCTCAGTTTTTAGATTTGAATTCTGTTCCTAGGTCACAGGGGGAACTGTCCCACATTTCTTTTGTTGGGTGTTCCTATACTCCTATTTATACTATTCCTGTCTCCTTATTTCTTTATAAACTTTGGAGGGTGCATGTATTTACCTCTACCTAGAAATATCTATTTAATATTTTAAATGTCTATATATATACATATAAATATATAGATGTGTATTATTCTTACTTAACCCATACTTGATGCAAATAGATTTAAAGGGCTACCAGCACCATTTCCCATCTAATTTCTCTGTATTGGTTCTTGCTTTCATACCTCATTTATATAACAAAGTTATTAATTTTCTTTTAGCAAAAATTTATTTCACCTCATTTTACTTTTTCCTAGATAGTTTTGCTTTTCAGTGTCACATCATACTGAGTTATACCAAATTTTTTTTTGGACCATTCATTTACTAATGTCGGTCTTAGACAAATGGTTTACATCTACACATATAACACATATAAACAATTTGTCCTTATTGAGTCCCTTGAAATGAGTCTTTGTTGTACAATTTATGTTAAATTTTCTATTGAGTTAAGGTTCGTTTGGGACAAAATCCTGAAAATTTGAGTTCATTGAATGTTCTCCTTTGTTCAATATTATTTTTAATTTTGATGGATATAAGATTTTTCTGCTGCAAACCTAATTCTTTTGATTGTTTATATATATGTATATATATAAAACAATCATATATATACATATACATATAAGTGTATAAGTATATATATATATATATGTATATATACATACATACATATACAAGACCTATAATCTTTGATTGTAGCCACTGAAAAAGCCTGTATAGTTCTAATTGTAGCTTTAGCTTATTTGATTTTTTTATTTGTTTCTTGCAAAAAGTTTTCTTTCATCTAGGAGTTTCAAAATTTAGCAATAATATTCTTATAAGCTCTTTGTGGTTTAATTGGTGGATTTTGTTTAATTTCTATTTTTCCTCTTCTTTTATCACTTCAACCAATTGTCTTTAACTAGTACTTGTATTATTATGTCAGGAATCTTTTTTTTTTTTTTTTTTTTGGTCATTGCTTTCAGGTAGTTAAATTATTTTTTTTTTATATTTTCACTTCTTGGTCTGGTCTCAAGATCTGCTGTTTTTCTTATGAGTTGTTTCATATTCTCTTTTCTTTTTTTTTTCTTTTTTATATAGTGTTTTGTTATTTCTTGGTCTCTTATAACCTTCCTGGCTTTCCTTTGCCGCATTCTAATTTGGAAAGATTCACTGTTCTTTTTAAGACTCTGGATCTCCTTTTCTATTGGTTGCTTTTCATTTCTTGAACATGTAGGGGAAGAATGGGACAAATGATAGTTAACTATGGTTTGCAAGTAGCATCAATTAAATGCTGAAGAAGTGAGAATTAAAGCCAAAACATATTTTGTATATGGTGAATTATGGAAGGACATGAGATGAGAATTTAAGGATGAGTTATCTCTAACATTTTTGGAAATAGTACTCATTTTAAGGGTATCATTGAAATATTAAATCACTAGTATCCTTAACTTTCAGCATATTTGACTCATATGTGACACTGTATAAATTCATTTTTCTTCAAAATATTTATGTGGCTGAAGAGCTGCAAGTATAGGTAACTTTATTCCATGGAGAAGGAAAATGATATTCACAGATTTGAGGAAGCTTCTGTCCAAGTGTCCTAACTAAAAAGTGGCAGAATTAGACCTCTACCTCAAATCATTTAGCTCCATATTCCATTTTCTATCTCTTATTTATTTAAATTGTTTTCTAAATAAAAAATAAATTGAAATTTTACATTAAAACATAATCTAAATGTTAAAGTAATTTTCTACTCTAAACAAGAAAAGGATATGACTAAAATCAAGTTTTGATGTCATATGTGGAAAATAAGCAATATAATTAATCACATTAAAAGGAGAATTGCATAATTATTTCAGAAAATTTTGTAAAGGTATTCAAAATGTTTAATATTCATTCTGAATTAAAATTATTTCTAAGGGGAAAGCCTTGGCTTTATTTATCATGATAATAAAACTACAAAAGAAAAATTTGATGGGAAATAATGATGGGAGTTGAAGAGGCAGAGTCAAATGAAGAAGAAGAGAAATGATAAATTTTAAGTACTAGAGATAGAAATAAATAATAACTTTAATAGTCCCTGCTTTCAGGCCTTATGTTCTAAAGAGAAAAATAAAATAAAACAAACAAACAAAAAAAACGGAATAGACAAACAAAAACACTACCAACAAGTACACCTAAATGTATATTGGAAAGGAAATATGATTTCCCCTGCATTTCATGTGATAATATGGGCATTTTTATCTACCGTTTAAACACACCCTTATTTTCTTAAGTCTTTTTTTCTGAATACATATAATTTCCCTATGCTTCTCTATATTCATCATCATCATTCATCTTATTACACTCATGAAAATGGACATGTTATTATACTCATGAACATGGACAGTTAAGTAACACTTTTTTTTGATCACAAAACTCTGCTCAACATACTTTTGATGCAACCAGAAAGCAATAACAACTTGGATTTATGATGCATTTCTTCAATCAAACAAGTATGTTGATTCCTTCTCTACTTCACACAAAGGGGCATATATAGAATGAATAAGGAGGAGAAAGTATAGTCAGTGTCCTCTCTTTCAGTTTTATTCTAATATTTCCAACACCTTTGATTTTATCAGAGCACAGTGTAGTTCTGTTGATATAGGCCATCACTGTTGTTTCTTTCTCCCCTAACTGCAGGAAATAATTTCTGTGTCTTTTGATGTTTAATATTTGTGACTACTGAATTATATTGTTCATGGTAGGAAGGAGTGAAGTTCAAAGATAGTAAGAGGAAACATGGCCATCCTTCCAAAATTTAGCATTTGCCCCATTAGATAAATTTATCTCTACATGAACTTATCCATATCTCAGATATGATGCCCATGCCTTATACTATGCTCAAAAGTTTTCTCACTTGTAATCAGTGAAGATTGTGCTAACCTGATAAATTTTTAAAACACAAAAAATACACCACAAGGAGAAACCAAGGAAGTTTTCCATTTAAAAATTGTTGAAGATGATGATTTAGTAAGATTGAATAATTATTCATATTATCAACAGGAAGCTATCATAATAGTGTCTGAGGTAAGAAAATAATGACCCACATAATTTATTTAAAGAAAATTACAGAGCCAATAAGAGGTAAAGGGAGAAAGTCATATGTAATTCTGATTGTGACTCCCTGATATTTGAAATTTTTTTTTCTTTTTGGACACTTGAAGTATTTTTCCTTGACCTGATTCTTCTAAATTTTGGCTGTAAGGTTGCTAATAGTTTTTATTTTGACATCAATTGGCTTCTTACAAGGCCTATTTGGCCCTCTGTTTTAGGATATCAGGGCAGTTTTCCTTATTAATTCCTTGAAAAATGGTTTGCAGGTTTTCTTTTTTATTATGACTCTTACGAGTAATGTAACACTTCTGATATTTTTTCTCTTTGATGTGTTTTCCAGAGATGATATTTTTTTCCAGTCAGGTATTTTACAATTTCTTCTATTTTTTTTTCATTCTCTTAATTTTTTTTGATTAATTCTTGATGTCATTAATTCCCACTTGGCCAGTTCTAACTTTTAAAGTGTCATTTTCCTCAATTAAAATTTGTACTTCCTTTTCCATTTGCTCATTGTACTTTTTAAGAAGATTTTTTGTTTCATGTTGTTTTCAATGGAATTTTGATTCTCCTTTCTATTTTTATTTCTAAAAAATATCTTCTTTTTAAACAGTTTTTTCTTTTTTTTTCAAACTGCTGAATTTTTTGTCATCATTCTCTTGTATCATTCTAATTTCTTTTCCCAATTGTTCTTCTACTTCTCTTACCTCTTTTGAGGAGGTAATTGTTGTCCTTCTTTCTTGAAGAGTACCAAAATTGCATCACTATGTTAGAGTTGTTTGTGTGTTTGACCATGATTGATTAGAACAAAACAAGTTCAGAATGCTCTGCCTCAGGACAGATGTAGCTAATCCCTAGGAACATTTTGACTGGACTGTCTTCCTTTGTGCATTTTGCATTTCTTCTGAGCTATTTAACTCTGCTTTGCGTATAAGCCCAGTATCTTCTCTGATAAGGGCATGGCATGCTGGATTATTCTGTGCCAATGTTTCTCATGTCATACAACCAATTCTAAAGTTATCGAGTGAGACCTTGAGAGAGTCCTTGTGTTGCATTTTGTGACCACATTGTGCGTCCTTGCCCTGTGTGAGTTCTCCATAAAATAGTTTTTGTTGTTGTTGTTGGGTTTTTTGGTTGGTTTTTTGACAAATGCAGATGTAGCATTTTAGCTATATGGTCAGCTCAATATAGTTACATTCTCTATGGTAAAGTTGGAATGTTTAAAAATTTCTTTAAAGAAAGGGTCTCACTGGTATTTTATTCTGCCAGGTGATCTTCATAATCTTCCTAAGACAATTCAAAGGGAAGTGATTCAGTTTCCTGGCATGGCATTGGTACACTGTTCCAATTTTACAGGCTTATACCAAAGAGGTCAGCATAATGGCTTTGTAGACCTTCAATTAGGAATTTAGTTTTATACCTTGCCTCTCCAACACTTTCCTTTGGAGTTTCTAAACACTGAGCTAGCTTTGACAATGCATGTGTCAATCTCATTATCAAAGTGGATGTTCCTGGAATGTATTTTTAAAATCCTTTATGAGGTCTTTCTTAAGTTTGCTCTGGGCTTGAGAATACTTTTCATTTTTGTTTGGAGCTTTGTCATAAATGTTTTGATATCATTGTCCTCTTCAGAGTTTGTGTCTTGGTCTCCCCTATCAGCACAATAATTTTGTATGATCAGATTCTCTTTATTATTATTGTCATTGTTTACTCATCTTATTTGATCTTTTGCCCTTTCTTTTGAATTGGAGCTCTATTTCTGTGGTGAATAGGGCACTGTCTCAATTTTCCAGTACCAGTAAATGTAAGTACTGGCTGTTTACCTGGAGCTGCATAAATGTTGCCATGAACTTCATAAGATCCATCTTTTCTTGTGTTGTGCTGAAAGAGATGGCTTGAAGTCACAGCTGGTGCAGCTGGAGGCTGTAGTGTTCTGGCTACATATAAATGAAGTGGGGTCCTAATTTAGGTATCTGGAGATGTTTCTGAATTTCCCTGGGACTACACTGAAGCAGGTTGGGCTCTAGCCATAGCAAGTTCCCTATTTGTCCAGGGCAAGGCTGAAGCTCATAGTAGTTCTGAGAGGTTGAAGCTATCTATTCCCCTGGATATACTGAATTATGTGGTGGTCCTATTCATGTTTCCTGCTCCACCACACTGGAAATAAGAATTCCCCACTAATTTTCCAAGGTGGGGTTTGCTGAGATGCTTCCTGTTCTGGTCAGTGCTCCCTTTTTCCCTGACTGAGACAGAACTTTACTGATGATCTTCCAAGTTTCTTGGGCTAAAAGGTTGTTTCACTCAGTCTTTTTCTCATTCTGTCATTTCTGGTTTGGTTTGGGGGTTATATTTTATGATTGTTTGAGGTAAATATTTGAAAGTTGTGGTGATGAATCTTGATGTTTGATTTTCCATTTCAAATTAGTCTCTAATTTTGATTGTTCTTACTATAGGTTGTATTGTGCTTGGTTAATAGTTCCGATCCTGCTTTCTATTTAGAATTGTCCAGGGTGGTACTATGGTACTGTTTTGCCCAATGTGCTCTCTGTGATCATTGGGATATCCAAGAGCTGCCTTTGTCCAAGATAGGTAAATATGAAATACTATTAGTTGGTTCCATACACTTCGCTTAATTTTCAGATGTTACAGAAACATTGGACCCCCAAGAATGCAGGACATCTTAAATATGTCAAGGATGAAGCACTAAATCGGCCCTGCCTGCTGATGTAATTTGTAGTTTGCTTTCCAAAGTGGATTCCCTGTGTGTCCTCAGAAGTCAAATCAAGTGCCAGTCAGTCTGTGCCAGCCTCAGAAATTTGCTTATGCAATTGCTAATCTATAGATGTGCAGACCATCCTGTCTCCATAGTCTAGCAGTTCTGAAGGGAAAATAATGCAGCTTTTGCCATCACTTTGCTCCTCCCCTTTAGAAAAGGTATTCTCCTTTTCCCACCTTCACTATATCTTTATTTTCATACCATGCTCCTTGGTATTTCCTTCTTTCTTTTTCTTGCTATAATAAAGATATAAAAGACTTTGTCAGTTGTGAACTCTTTGGGTTACATATGAATGTTCATTTCTTTTATAATAAACTTGGTTTACCAATGACATGATGGAGGCCAGTTACAATTATCTTGTGATGAAGAGACCCATCTACCCCCAGAGAGAGGTTTTGTGGGAATTGAGTGAAGATAACATACCATTTTCACTTTTTTTTGTTTGCTTCCATTTTATTTCCTTTCTTTTTTTTCTTTTTTTTGATCTGATTTTTCTTGTGCAGCAAGATAATTGTATAAAGATGCATGTTTATAATGGGTTTAATGTATGATTTTACCATATTTAATATAGATTACTTGTCATCTAGGGGAGAGCATAGGGGGAAGAGGAAGATTAGAACACAAGATTTTGCAAGGGTTAATATTGAAAAATTATGCATGCATATGTTTTGGGAAAAAAAGAGCTTTAAAAAAAACTAAAGAAAAAAAAAGAAAAAAAAGAAACTTGGTTTTCATATGTTTAATGACATTGTGATTGCCTGTTGACAATATGTGTGTAAAACAATGTAGACACATAAAAATAACAAATGTTGATACTTCAAAAATTCCTGATTCTATTTTCCTTTAACGTATTATCATTCATTATAGATTTCACACATTTCTGTACATGAAAAAGTCATCACCTTTTGACTATCTAGATAATGAAACTCAAAAAATATTTCACCTAGCCTTAAGGTGACAGTGATGCAAAATATCCCAAATATAATCAAACTCCTTCTAACTGACGAACAACTACTAAAACTTGCATTTTACTGATATGAAACCTCCACATGATAATGAGGCATTAGAGTGGGATGGTAGCAGATGACTTAAGGGTTGATTACAGTTAAACCAAGGGTTGTGCTGATGGAGTTGAAATAATGCTGAATTTGGAGGAAGAAGCCATAAGGTGGGATTCTAAATATCCTAACTTTCTGTGTGAACTTGCATGTGTAACTAAATATAACAATTATATTTACTTTGCTTGTAAAATTGCTATGCAGAAAATAACTAACTAAATTTTAGAGCACCAAATAAATATAAATATACTTGGAGCCAGAAAGACCTTGATCCAAATCCTGCTTCAGATCATTACTTTTTCTGTAAACTTCTGCAAGTTATTCTCTATCTGTATCAATTCCTTGAATTGTAAAATGGGCATAATAATGGCATGTTGCCTATAAGATTTTTTAGAATCAATTTTGTTAATGTATATAAAGTATTTTGTACAATATAATTTTTGGTTACTAATAATAATGACCATTACTACAGTCTTTATTATCTATACAATGGGGAAGAAAGTCGAAAATTTCTCATAATGTTAACATTCTTTTAATTTTGGAAATTGATTTTAATCTTACTGTGAGCTGTCTTAGAGTATTGAGTATCTATTATCACCTCATTATGAATTATTGCAAAGTGATAATAGGGACAATTTTGAGTCATTAGTATGCTGAACAGCTAAATAGCCACTTGTCAACATCCTCAGAAATAAAATAACATCTAAGATAGGTAAATTCAAATAGAGGCTTGTGACATTTCTGAGTCCAAGAAATTTCACCATCTAAAGGAATAAAAATAGAGAGGAGAAAATAAAGAAACCTTGAAAGTACTTATTTGCTCAATTAATAATTTTGTGATGCTTATTATACACCTTTATGTTATAATAACTCACTGGGTGGATTTGTGCAGGATATTTGTTTTCTATGAATCTCCATATCTTCACACATGAAATTATGATATTGCACAAAAATTGCATATGTATTTAAGTTTATTATTATCATTCACAAAATAGAGGAAGGAAAACAAGATACTGAATCAGAAGACTTCTCTCTGATTTTGGTTTTGAAAGAAACAAGCTGTAAGGCCTTAGGTTTATGACAATCTTTCTAAATCTTTTGCTTTATATGTTACATGAGAGCTTTGGTTACATGAACTATTAAATTCCTTCCAGGAAAGTAAACATATATAATCAAAAATATGTCAAGCTATTAAAAGATAAATTATGCATATAGATAATTATATTATAAAATGGAACATAAATGTGTAACAAATGCATAAAATAAAAACCAAGAGATTTCGAAAAGAAGAACAAGTAAATGTTTTTTTCCAGAGGAGAAAACCAATATAAGCAATCAGGAATTTTGATGATGATAATTTTTCCTGTCAAGAATCTCAAACACAATATTAAAAACAAAATAGATACATACTTAAAACTCTACAGTTTTAACTATGCATCTATCATCTAACTCCTTGCATGATTTTGGACATGCTGCTTTTTTTGTCCAAATCTAGGTTCCCTCATCTGCCAAAGGAGTGGATTGGACTGTTGGAAGTTGGAATCGGGAAAGATTCTATAAACCAAATCTTCCAACTCAAATGTGCTAAAGTGTGTTTTGGTCTATGCCTAGATGCAAGGATATTAGTATGTTAGAAAATACAAAAAAATCTCCTCTTTTTCACTGGATTCCTTGCCATCTTAATTTTTCTGGTTTTTCTGTTCCATGTGGGGCATTGGATTGGGATGAGTGACCCTTCTTCACATAAATTCACTTCATTCCCTTGATGATGACTGCGAGAGCTGAGCTACAAACAAGACTAGCGGTCTTAAGAAAAATGCCATGATTACAATATAAGCTGAAAATAAATGGTGACTTAAATGGCTGAGAATCTGTGTTTTCTCTCTCATTTTCACAAGTGCTTACTATTTAAGGAATTGAAATCGCTACTTCACTAACAGTAACATAGTGTGTAATTCAGATCTTATATGCCCATTGCATTACTTCTGTAAATATTTGGCCAAGATAACAGATGAAATGCCTTATACAACTTACAGTACTACAATTATTAAGTGTTACATTAGAATACACATAAAATATTGACACATTTGGAGTGTTGCAAATATATTGTGTTAACAGAGTTTTACCATAAAATCTTATTGTGTCATGTAGGAAACCTTAGGTTCTGAAAGCTTATTCCAGAGAAAAATGAACAATTTAAAATATTTTAGATAATTTATTAAGTCTCCCTGCACCTGACTTTCATCATTTGTAAAAAGATGTGGGTTGAAACAGCATCATATGTCTGTTCAAAATCTAGATTGATTATCACATGTTTCTAAGGTTGAATAGACTAACAGTTCTTAAGCCAAGGTTAAACAATAGGCTATATAATTTTATTTCCTTTTAAATAATGTCTGCCATACTTTGGAGATACTTATTTTTACATTTGCTTCAAAGTTATGAAATTTTTGGATACAGCAACTTTTGAATAATTGTACTGATCTGACTTCCTCTCTTCCTCTGTCAGGAAGACCAACCAGCTGTTGTCAAACATAATTAAATTACCATATTATCCTGTTTGTACACAATGATTTTAAGGATAGAACTGTTTTTTCTATCCCTCAGACTTCTGTGCATTAAACAATCTTTTGAGATATTGAATAGCATATCTTTAGACAGGTCTGAGGCCTGGTCTACCAGGTGCATTCCATCTGGCTCTTTGATCCTCCCACTGAGTTTTTCCTTGACTTCCCTGAGAAAAACCCCATGATTGCATTTCCTTTTTAAAAGATCTGGTTATATCTACATCTAGAAAATGGACAATAGAGATTGAACGTAAATCAACACATCCTAAGCTCACTGCTTTTTTTTTAATTCTTTTTTCTCTCTTGTATTTTTACCCGTTTGTTCTGATTTTTGTCTCTCAACATGATTCATAAAGAAATATGTATTATAAAAGTTAATATGGGGGGCAGAGCCAAGATAGCAAACTGCAGACATCATTCTCTGTGAGCTCCTCAGATCTTCCCTCAGACCCAGAACAAATTAAGCCTCCGAACTGGTTCTGGAGTGAGGGCTCCACCAAACACTTGGAGTACAATGCACTTCTTTCAAGAATATACTCTGAAAGAATTCCGGAGCAGGTCTGTTTCAAATGGGCAGGGGATCAGCCACTTGCCACACTCAGGCGCCAGCATGCAGCCGGGGAGGAGTGGGACTGGGACAGAGTTTGGCAGATTGATTCTAGGCACCCAGGAAGTCCCTGGGAGACGCTTGGGCCACTTTGTTCTGCTTGCGGGCAGGTGCTTTGGCAGATCTGCCTTTGGTAAAGGGTGGAATGAGAGCAGTTGAAAGCCTAGAACTAGTGCAGATCTAGTCTGACCAACCCTGCACCAGAAGTCAACTAAGCAAACTGCCCCAGGGCAAATTGAAATGGCTGCAGAATGCCCTACTTGAATCAGATCTCAAGCTCCAAAACATGAATAAGAAGCAGAAGAGAAGAAACTGGAAACTGAATGGATGCCCATCAATTGGAGAATGGCTGAATAAATTATGATATTTGGATGTTAGGGAATATTATTGTTCTGTAAGAAATGACCAGCAGGATGATTTCAGAGAGGCCTGAAGAGACTTACATGAACTGATGCTAAGCGAAATGAGCAGAACCAGAAGATCATTATACAAGGCAACAAGATTATACCATGATCAATTCTGATGGATGTAGCTCTCTTCAACAATGAGATGATTCAAACCAATTTCAATTGCTCAGTGATGAAGAGAGCCAGCCACACTAAGAGGGAGAATTGAATGTAGACCACCACATAGCATTCTCACTCTCTTTGTTGTTGTTTGCTTGCATTTTGTTTTCTTTTTCAATTTTTTCCCCTTCATGATCTGATATTTCTTGTGCAGCAAGATTACATGTATTGGACTACCAGCCACTGGGGAGGGAGTGAAGTGAAGGAGTGCATAATTTGAAACAGAAGGCTTTCCAAGGATCAATGTTAAAATTATCCATGCATATGTTTTGAAAATAAAAAAGCTTTAATAAAAAATAAAAATAGATTACCAACTGGATATATAAAAATGATAATGAATTTACTATCCCCAAGCAAGACAATTAGTGAACACACACAAAAAAAAAAAAAACACTAAACAGCACCAGATAAAGGTAGTGAAAAAAATAATGAATAACTAGGATATTCTAATTTCTTTTATTGTTCCCCTGTGTACTGCTGATCATGAATTCTTTCATGCTTTTCAAACCTGCCCTTCACAGAAAGAAAATTTTTAGATACTACACCCTAGGTAAGAGCATCAGATGATACTGAAGAAGTAAATGCTAAAAGAAGGTAGTAATATAAAATAAAAATTATTATTATTCTTTTGGTCTACTTCAGTTTATTATAATACTGATACAAATAGTGCCTGTAGTAAATTCAAAACTCTTGACTTTCCTTTTTACTTTAAAAAATAACTGATTTCTAACTATGTCTTTTAAGTCTTATTCATTGAGATTATTTCATTTTTCCCAAGGCCATTACTTTTACTTTTATTTAATAGCATTTTGCATTCAGTAGAATGCTCCCTGTTTTCAAGATTATGGACCTTGAGTTCATTGGCTCTCTTTAGTTTATTCCTATTATCCCAAATCTAACAATTTACTAAGCATATTTCTTATAACTTTATCCAAATTTTTGAGAATGTTCAACAAAATAGGTTCAAATACAGACCCATAAAATTACTTGAGACTCCCCTCTACATAGATACTTCATCAATTTGTAATGAATCTTTGAGTCTGCTCATTCAATGAGTTCTGAATCTATTTGATTTTTATCATTACAATTCACCATCATTTTAGAAGAATGGTATATTTTATCACAATTTTGGAGAAAATGCAGATAATACAATGTATATACACATATATAGCATTCTCCTTTCTAATTTAATAAATTTGTTTGGTATGAATATAATTTACTAATCAATTAAATCATCTAGTTACTTGTGTTTACTCCTTCCCATGCCAGATGTTTGACAATAATTTCTCTAATAATTTCCCAGGAATAAAATTAAGAATTATTTCAGTGAAATTGCTGAGCCCAATTCTCTTCTCATTTTGGAAATCAAGACAATTGGCTTTCAATAATGTTATGGCATATCTTGCATTTTTTCATTTCATTTCCACTATCATACATAAAGATTCATTCCACTATCACATCTTCCAGCCCTTTCAGTGTCTTAGGAAAGCTGTAAGTCACCAGATGACATGAATTCAGCAAAAATTGCTATTTTTTTCTTCCTTTTCCTTATTTATCTAGAGAATAAACTTCATATTAGTCATTTATTTCACATCTGTGATAAAAATTATTCTGTTTGGGAGCGGAGCCAAGACGGCAGAATGAAAACTTTACTCTCTGTGTCCTCCTCTAACCTTCTCTCAAATCAAAAATAAAATAAGTCTCTGAACTGATCTTTAAGTCAAGAAATCCAGAAATATTTGGACACTGCAGTTACCTCTGAAGAACTTCATAACAGGTCTGTTTCACTCAGGCAGAGCAGGTAAACAGTTTGTTCAGTGCAGTCTGGGACTGAGGGCAGAGAACTGGGAGGGACTCAGCTCACTGTGGCAGAAACTCCAAACTCCAAACACCTGGGGTGGATCTGAGGCACTCGGGACACTCTGCTCTGATTGGGGGCATGTGTTCTGGTAGATTTGCCTTTTATAAGGATTAATTGGGCAAAGTCCTAGCCCGACTGACCCAGCACAGGAAGTTAATTAGCAGAATTGCCCCAGGGCAAACTACTTCAGCCGCTGCTTCTCCAGCCTTAAACAGACCCCCTCACTGTCTGAAAAATTAGTAAGAAGCAGAAGAGAGCTCTCACCAGAGAAAGCTTCTATTCGAGAGAAAGAAGCAGACACCAGATCCTGAGGTTCCCATAGACAAAACAACTCCAGAGGAAGTCATCAAGGGAGATATAACCTGTTCCCTCTTTCAAAAGGCCTTCCTGGAGGGAAAGGGACCCACATGTGCAAAAATGTTTCTGGCAGCCCTTTTTGTAATGGCAAGAAACTGGAAATTGAAAAGATGCCTATCAATTGGAGAATGGCTGAACAAATTATGGTATATGAATATTATGGAATATTATTGTTTGGTAAGAAATGACCAACAGGAGGATTTCAGAGAGGCCTGGAGAGACTTGCATGAACTGATGCTGAGTGAAATCAGCAGAACCAGGAGAACATTACACACAGAAACAAGACTATATGATGATCAATTCTGATGGACATGGTTCTCCTCAACAATGATGTGATTCAAACCAGTTGTTCAGCGATGAACATAGTCATATACATCCAGAGAGAGGCCTGTGGGAACTGTGTGAACCACAACACAGCAGTTTAAGGACTATTGCACCAAGGAAAAGATTCTGCTAGCAGCTAGAAAAAAAACAATTCAAATACCAAGTATCAATAATTAGAATCACACATGATATGTCAACCTTCACATTGAAGGATAGAAGGGCCAGGAACCAGATATTCTGAAAGACAAAGGAACTTGGATTACAGCCAAGAATAAGCTATGCTGCTAGAATGAGCATTATCCTCCAGGGAAGAAGATGGTCATTCAATGATATAGGTGAATTTCACCTATTTTTAATGAAAGGACCAGATCTGAACAAAAAATTTGACCTCCAAACACAGAACTCAAGAGAAGCATAAAAAGGTAAAAAAAAGAAAGGACTCTTGAGAACATTATTTCTACTATGGGGATACTTAAAGACGGGGGGGTATAATTTGATATTACTTAAATAATATGAAAAAGAAAACTAGAGGAGCAAAGGCTATCATACTGGCGCAAAGAGGGAAAAGGTGTAAAAATAAGAATAAAAAAGGAAGTAAAATACCATGAAGAGGCAAAGAAATCCTAATGTAATTGAGGGAAATAAAGGAGAGAGATGAGAATTGTGTAAATCTTACTCTCATCACATTGGGTTCTAAAAGATTATATCAGACACATTTTGTTTCACAGAGAAACTTGCCCCCTTGAAGGGAAGTGGGAGGGAAAGGAGGAAAAGAAAGGGATAGACTAATAAAAGGGAAAATACAAGAATCAGGGGAAAGGAGTAAAAAAAGGGAGAGGGGCTCTAAAGGGGGAAAAACTGTTTAGGGTAAGGGGTCATCAAAAGCAAAACATTGAGGAGGGAGGAAAGAAAAAAGGGGAAAGAAAAGGGAAAAACATAACTTGGATAAAAAAAGATGGTAGGAAATAAAGAATTAGTTATTCTAACTGTGAATGTGAATTGGATGAACTCTCCCATAAAACAGAAGTGGATAGCAGACTGGATTAAAAAGCAGAAACCTGACCTTAAGGGGGCGGAGCCAAGATGGCGGAGTGAAAAGGTGACTTTCTGCCTCTCCTCCGATCTTCTCTCAAATCAACAATAAAATAAGCCTCCGAACGGATCTTCAAGTCAACAAACTCAGAAATATTTGGGCACAGCTCTCTGGATAACTTCATATCAGGTTAGTCGGACTCGGACAGAGAGATAAATAGACTACAACTGTGCAGGCCGGAAGTGAGGGTGGGACTCAGCTCAGCTCATCTTGGAAGAAATTCCAAACTCCAAACTCCAAATTCCAAACACCTGAAGGTTATCTGAGGCACTCGGGACACTCTGCCCTGATTGGGGGCAGGTGTTCTGGCAGACTTGCCTTGTTTAAGGAGTAATTAGGCCTTAGTCCTAGCCCCCACTGGCCCAGCACGTTAAGTCAACTCGCCGAAGTGCCCCAGGGCAAAGCTTTTTGCAGCTGCCGCTTTTTTTCCCCTACCTTAAAGAGATATCCACACTGTCTGAAAAAAAAAAAATATATGATGAAGAAGCAAAAGAGACCTCTCACCATAGACAGCTTTTATCAAGGCAAAGAAACGACCCCAGAGCCAGAGGTTCCTTTAGACAAAAATCCAGAGAACATCAGCCAGGACCATCACTGGTCCCCTTTTCAAAAGGCCTTTCTGGAAGACTGCATAAAGAACCTCAAAAGAGAGCTGGAGGATAAATGGGAAAATAAGCTGAAATCAGTGCAAGAAGGATATGATGCCCTGCAAAGGAGATATGAAAAAGACAACAATTTATTAAAAAATAAAATTAGTGAAGTGGAAAAAGAGTGCAATGAACAAATTGGCCAGTTACAAAAGGAGCTTAAAAAGGTAACTGAAGAAAGCAACACTTTAAAAATAAGAATTGAACAAATGCAAGTGAATGACTCACTAAGAC
>JAJPUD010011779.1:35306-50708 GCA_023553655.1 Myrmecobius fasciatus
ACTGGGGGTAAAATTTGTAATGGAAAGCTTTGTAAAGATCAATGTTGGGGAACTACCCATACATATGTTATACAAATAAAAAGCTTTAATAAAAAAAAGCAGAAACCCATAATATGTTGTCTACAAGAAACCCATCTAAAACAAAGTGATACATACAGGGTGAAGGTAAATGGCTGGAGCAGCACCTATTATGCTTCAGGTGAACAAAAAAAAGCAGGGGTAGCAATTCTGGTATCAAATCAAGTAAAAGCAAAGATACATCTAATCAAAAGATATAAGGAAGGAAACTATATTTTATTAAAGGGTACCATAAATAATGAAGCAATATCAATGCTAAATATGTATGTACTAAGTGGTATAGCATCCAAATTCCTAGGGGAGAAATTAAGAGAGACGCAAGAAGAAATAGCCAGCTAAACTATTCTAGTTGGGGATCTCAACCTTGTTCTCTCAGAATTAGATAAATCAAACCACAAAATAAATAAGAAAGAAACTGGGGAGTTAAACCAATTATAAGAAAAGTTATGTATGATAGATCTTTGGAGAAAATTGAATGGAAACAGCAAGGATTTTACTTTTTTCTCAGCGGGTCATGGAACTTATTCAAAAATTGACCATGTATTAGGGCATAAAAACCTCAAAATCAAATGCAGAAAGGCAGAAATAGTAAATGCATATTTTTCAGATAATGATGTAATAAAAATCACATGCAATATAAGGCAGGAGGAAATAGACCAAAAGTTAATTGGAAATTAAATAATCTAATCCTGACGAATGAATGGGTGAAACAGCAAATCATAGACACAATCAATAATTTCATCCAGGAGAATGACAATAAGGAGACAACATACCAAAATTTGTGGGATACGGCCAAAGCGATAATAAGGGGCATTTTCCTATCTCTAGACACTTACTTGCATAAAATAGAGAATGAAAAGATCAAAAAATTGGGCTTTTTATTTAAAAAAAAACCCTAGAAAAAGAACAAATTAAAAACCCTCAATTAAAAACCCAACTGGAAATTCTAAAAATAAAAGGGAAAAATAAATAAAATTGAAAATAATAAAACTATTGAATTAATAAATAAAACTAAGAATTGGTTTTATGAAAAAAACAACAAAATATATGACTTTATTTAATTTGATAAGAAAAAGGAAAGAGGAAATCAAATTGTTAGTCTCAAGAATAAGGGAGGACTTTCCTCCAATGAAGAGGAAATTAGAGTAATAAATAGGAGTTACTTTGCCCAACTTTATGCCAGTAAGTTTGATAATCTAAATGAAATGGAGGCATTTCTACAAAAATGTAGATTGCCCAGGTTAGCATAAGAGGAAATAAATTATTTAAATAGCCCCATTTTAGAAAAAGAAATTGAACAAACTATAACCAACTCCCTAAGAAAAAATCTCCAGGGCCAGATGGATTTACATGTGAATTCTATCAAACATTCAAAGAACAATTAATTAAAATGCTATATAAACTATTTGAAAAATAGGGAAAGAAGGTGTACTATCAAATTCCTTTTATGATACAGATACAGTGCTGATAGCTAAACCAGGTAGGGTGAAAACCGAGAAAGAAAACTAGAGACCAATTTCTCTAATGAATATTGGTGCAAAAATTTTAAATAAGATATTAGCAATGTGATTAAAGAAAGTCATCCCCAGGATAGTACACTATGACCAAGTAGGATTTACACCAAGAATGCAGGGCTGGTTCAATATTGGGAAAACTATCAGCAAAAATAATTATATTAATAGCCAAACGAACAAAAACCATATGATTATCTCAATAGATGAAGAAAAGGCATTTTATAAAATCAAACACCCATTCCTATTAAAAACAGTAGAGAGTATAGAAATAAATGGGATTTACCTTAAAATGAGTAGAAGTATCTACTAAAAACCATCAGCAATCATCACTTGTAATGGGGATAAACTAGCACCATTCCCAATAAGATCAGGAGTGAAACAAGGCTGCCCACTGTCACCATTACTATTTAATATTGAATTAGATATTTTAGCTTCGGCAATAAGAGAAGAAAAAAAGATAAAAGGAATTAGAGTAGGTAATGAAGAAACCATGTTACCAACAAAGTTCAGCCGCAAGAGATAAAAAAAGAAATTCCATTCAAAATAATGGATGATAGTATAAAATATTTGGGACTCTATCTGCCATGGAAAAGTCAGAAGCTATACGAACTAAACTACAAAACACTTTCCACACAAATAAAATCAGACCTAGTAAATTGGAAAAACATCAAGTGTTCATAGGTAGGGGCTGAGCGAATATAATAAAAATGACAATACTACCCAAACTAATCTACCTATTTAGTGCCATACCAATCACACTCCCAAGAAATTATTTTACACGTCTAGAAAAAATAGATGCAAAGTTCATTTGGGCGAACAAAAGATTAAGAATTTCAAGGGAGTTAATGAAAAAAAGGCAGATGAAAGTGGCCTTGCTGTACATACCAGATCTAAAATTGTATCAAAAAGCAGCTGTCATCAATACCTTTGCTACTGGCTGAGAAATAGAGCAGTCGATCAGTGACATAGGATAAGATATCAGGACAATCTAGGCAATAACTTTAGCAAATTAGTTTTTAATAAACCCAAAGACCCCAGCTTTTGGGATACGAACTCACTATTTGGCAAAAACTGCTGGGAAATTTGGAAACCTATGTGGAAGAAACTAGGGCTTGACCCACACCTAACATCACATACCGAGATAAGATCTAATGGGTTCATGATCTAGATATAAAGAATGATATTGTAAGCAAATTAGAGGAACGTAGTATAGTTTACCTCTCAGACCTGTGGATATGGAATAAATTTACGTCCAAAAAAGATCTGGAACTCTTCATTGAATACCAGATAGATAATTTTGATTATATTAAATTAAAAATTTCTGTACAAACAAAACTAATGAAGACAAGATTAGGAGGAGAGCGTTAAATTAGGAAATCATCTTTACATTTTATGCTTCTGATAAAGGACTCATTTCTAAAATTTATAGAGAATTGTCTCATATTTATAAGAATTTAAGCCACTCTTCAATAGATAAGTGGTCAAGGGATATCAACAGACAATTTTCAGATGATGAAATTAAAACCATTTCTAGTCATATGAAAAGTTGCTTCAAATCACTATTGATCAGAGAAATGCAAATTGACAACTCTGAGGTACCACTACACACCTGTCAGATTGGCTAAATTGACAGGAAAAGATAATAATGAATGCTGGAAGGGATGTGGGAAAGTTGGGACACTAATACATTGTTGGTGAAATTGTGAATGGGTCCAACCATTCTGGAGAGCAATTTGGAACTATGCTCAAAAAGATATCAAACTGTGTATACCTTTTAACCCATCAGTGTTTCTATTGGGCTTATATCCCAAAGGGACCTTAGAGGAGGGAAAGGGCCCCACATGTGCAAGAATGTTTGGGGCAGCCCTTTTTGTAGTGGCTAGAAACTGGAAACTGAATGGATGCCCATCAATTGGAGAGTGGCTGAATAAATTATGGTATATGAATGTTATGGAATATTATTTCTCTGTAAGAAACGACCAGCAGGACTTGAGAGACTTGCATGAACTGATGCTGAGTTAAATGAGCAGAATGAGGAGATCATTATACACAGCAACAACAGTATCACATGATGATCAATTCTGATGGACATGGCTCTCTGCAGAAATGAAATGTCTCAAACCAGTTCCAATTTTTCAGTGAAAAAAGCTATATCCACCCAGAGAGAGGGATATGAAATGTGGATCACAACATAACATTTTCATGCTCTCTATTGATATTTGCTTGCATTGTGTTTTTTTCTCTGATTTTTTTTGTAGATACGATTTTTCTTGCACAACAATGATAAGTGTGGAAATATGTAAAAATCAATCAATCAATCCATAAATAAATAAGTTCTCTCTGCTCATCTTTCCACTTCCTCACCAAACACTTGTATCCTTAAATAAATCTCTGTAATCTGTTTGGGGTCCCTACCATTGTATTAACACTAAACTCTCAAAAATTAAAAAAAAATATTCTGTTTTACCCAGAAAACAGAAAGAAAATAAGATAAACTCTTCCATATCTCTGTGATCTGATCCATGCCAATCAAAGCTGTATCCTTCTTTAATATTGCTGTCCTCCTAATCCATCTGAAATCACACAAAAAATTGTTTCATTGACCTTTGATTCTCTCACTAGCCTAAGCTGATGGAGTTTTAGCATTCCTTTCATCATTTTATAAGAATGTAAAATTTACTTTGTGCAACCTAATCTTCTTTGTCTCTGCATTTTTCTATCATGGCCTCTGTCTTCTTTGCTTCCTCCCTCCATTCCTCTCACTCTCTTTATAAGTTATAAATGATGAATCTCTTGTATATCTTTATTGATATCAATAGATACATTTCATTTTTCCTTTCTTCAATGGAAAATCTTTCCCTTTGTGGGTCTTTGTATTTTAATTCTAGAATTTCGTTCATCCTTCTTGGCCTAATTTACTCCTAAATATTTTAATCTTTAGCAGTCCATGTTATTTATATTTCCTATTAGCTCTTTAAATTTAACTTTTCTCCAAATCAAGAGTGCCTGCCAATATACCCTGATAATTATACTGCTCTCTCACAAATTTGCAGAGAGTCTTCCTTTCCCCTGAAAGGTCTCCACCTTTTCAATGACCCAAGTAAGTCAGCCCTGTTAGTGTGAGTCACAATCAGGATTAAACTTTTCTTTACTGGTCCTTAAATTAATTGAAATAAAACTGAAATAAGCTATAATTCATGTAGCCCAAACCTTTTATTTTAAGTAGGAGAAATATAATATGTAAAGAGGGTTTCTTACTGGTTCAATTTCACCTAGCCATTCTTAGTGAGAGCTAGGATTAGAATTCCAATCGCTTGAGTCTTCAATGTGCCTTACTGTGACTGATGCCATAAAATTAGCTCATTAAGATTTGTTGATATGTATTGTCAATTACAAGAATCCACTTGTATAGTCTTGATTCGGTGTCTAAGCAAAATCAAGAACTTATTGCTTATTGAGAAATAAGCAATGCACATTTGCCTAAATTATTCCCCTATAAAGTATTAGCAAAATCCATCACTGAACTCCTGAAACTGTCCTTTGCTTCCTCAGTTTTTTGAAACACACATATACATAGCAATTCACCAAGCCATCTACACTTCCCTCTCAGCACTAACAATGTCACTGATTAACTCAAGTTAATAGAAAGCAACAATTATAGGAGAGATTTACATTATTAAATTGTTTAATTCAGTATGCATCAACGAAACATCTATGAATCGCTTTGGCCAATATAATATATTAAACCCTGGGAATGAAATGGCAAAAATAAAGAATTGTCTCTACTCTGTATGAGGGTGCTGAGATAATAGTGCATGTATACATTTTTTTTTGGAAAAAGCGCAAAATAAGGTGTGCATATGTGTTTATATGTGTGTAGGTGAGAGTCAGAGAGACACACACATACAGAAACACAGAAACAGAAAGAGAAAGACAGACAAAGATTATAATTGAAATGTAGAGGGAAGACCAGAAAAAAATAGTTGGGTTTTTTGTTATTGCTCATTCTTTGTTTTCAAAGAGGTTGATCCATGATATTATGGGGGTAAATTTGACTTCAGTAAGGCAGAGTTGCACAAAGTCATAAGACTTAAACTTTCTTCCACAGTCATCAAAGTCCAGTGTCAAGAGACAAATCAAATTGACTGACAATGACTCAGGATGCAATAGACAACTTTAATCTCTTAAATGTCTGAGCTAGATTTAAAGCTGCACAGCATGTTCTTCAGCTACCTTCAAGATCATGAGAACAAATTGTTCTTATTCATCCATTTTGATGGGTGATGTATTCACACACTTTGGGCGAAAATTTCCTTAACTCATCAAGGCATTTGAGCTCTATTAGTTGTCCCCAACCTGATTTACCTCTTTGTCAAGACAGTTTACTGGTGTGAAACTACTGTTTATGCTAAAGTTTCTTAGTGTTACAGTTGAGAATTAGATGAAGGGGGACAGCAAAGGTGGATGAGCAGCCCTCACATTAGAGGTACCTTTTCTGCATGTGGAGAGGGACTTCACATATCATAAGTTGAAAAATATGAATTCTGAGAGTTAGCATTAAGGAAGAAGTGGAGTCTGCACAAGTTGGACTCTGTTAATATAATATGGCAAGAGCTGAAATAACAATTTATGTAGTGGATAATTTGTTGATGTTGTTTTTCCATAAAGCAGAAATGCCTCTATCAAAATGAAAATGTAGAGACAGCTAGGTGGCACAGTGGATAGAGCACCAACTCAGAAATCAGGAGAACCTGAGTTCAAATCTTGTCTCAGACACTTAACACTTTTTAGCTGTGTGACCTTGAGCAAGTCATGTAACCCCAACTGCCTCAAAAAAGAATGAAAGAATGAAATGAAAATGTATTAAACCCCAAAACACAACAATTACTTCCTGTGATTGTGAATATTGTGGGAGCTGTTTCAGAGTTAATAATTAGTACTATAGAGTCATATACTCTGGAGATCATTCATGTTTGAGTTTTGTTAAGAAATGAAAAGTGACAGTATGGGGAAGTGGGGAAGGTAAACAGTATATGCTTTACTTGGGCAACTGTAGAGTCAAAACTTAGAAGAATGGACTATATAAATTATATTTATATTTGAAGGGGCCCTAAAAGTGAATTAGTCCAACTCATTCCTTTTTAAAATGAGGAAAGCCTGATACAGGAATTTTCTGTAACTTGCCAAAAGTAGCAGTAGAGTATACATTTGAACTCATATCATTTGACTACAAAGTTTAACTATCCTCTGCATCCATCATAGAAGGATGGAGTAAAGATGACAATGGATTGGTTAAATGGAGGAAGAGTGCACCTAGAATATGGAATGATATCATAAGTAAATTTAGGGAATGTCGGAAAATCTATCATTCTAATCTGTGGATAAGGAAAAATTGTATGATTAAAAAGAGCAACATAGGAAAATAAATGGATAATTTTGATTAAATGAAATTTAAAAAAAACTTTTGAAAAATAGAAGTAATGTATTAGAAGGAAAACAGGAAACTAGGATGGGTGAATAAAAACACATTTCATTTATAAAAGACTCATTTCTGAAATGTGTTGGACCTGTGCCAAATTAAAAAAAATAGCCATTCCCCAGAGATCAAAGGATATGAAGAAGCCATTCTGAAGAGGAAAAAATCAAAGTCTTCAATGGTCAAATAAAAATGTTTGAAATTGCTCAGTATCATAAAAATACAAGTAAAAATAACTCTGACATACCACCTCACAACTCTGAAATTTGGGTGACATGGCAGAAAAGGTGAATGACAAGGGCTAGAGGGAATTTTGAAAAAAAAAAATTGGGATATGAATCCATTCTTTGTGAATTTGAGACCTAGTTCAATTATTCCGAACCACAATTTGAAACTATATCCCCCAAAAAGTTATAAAAATATACAGACCCTTTAACCGAACAATACCATTATTAAAGATGGATATAGCCAAGTGACTGAACAACCAATCCCAATGAGATAAAGTAATAGTGGGAAATGATGCATTTGGACATAAATATTTATAATAGGTATTTTTGTGACAAAGAACTAAGGGAATGCTAATCAATTGGAGAATGGTTAAATATGATGTGATGTATGATTTTGTAAGAATATTCTTGTGCTATAAGAATGATAATCAGAATGGTTTTAGAAAACACCTAGGAAGACTTATACTAACTCATCAAAATGAAGTGAGTAGAACCAAAAGAATATGGTATATAGTAACAGCAGTTGTGTAAATATGTTCAACTGTTAAAGAATCAGCTACTTTTGATCAAGATAATTCTCTAAAATATTTCCAAAGACCCATAATGAAAATACGATCAATTTCTAGAGACAAAACAGAGGAACTCATAATGTAAGATGAAGCATACTTTTGTAACTCATTTGTATTAATTTCTGGGGATTTTTTTGCATCATGGCTAATATTGAAATATTGAAATATGTTTTGATGAAACATATATCAGTATCAATTGTTTGCATTCTTAAAAAGAGGGCAGGGAGAGAGGCTAGAAAAAAAAATTCTGCTAAAGATTGATTAGGTTTCCATGTTGGAAAGCAGAGGAAGACCTCTTTTTATAATGATATATCTGAGCTCTATGGAGTACAAATCTAGGCAAGGGAATACATTTTTATTTTTAAAGAAATAATAAAAATGTTTGTTTTAGAAGTGCTGGAAGTACACATTGCTTGTCAATAAGCCATATTTTCTTTGAAGTCTCTGTCTCTCACTGTCTTATAATGTGAATGATAGTACAGATATGATGTTATCTCTTCAAATATCAGAGAGATTATATGGGAAAACAAAGATGTAATTAATAAGGAAATGACTTTTTTAGATGATATGATGATATGCTTAAAGAATGCTAAAAAATCATCCCAAAACTTACTTAAAAAATAACAGTATTGGCAAAGTTGTAGGATGTAAAATAAACTAACACAAATCATCAGTATTTCTATAAATTACTGACAAAGCCCATCAGCAAGGGATAGAAAAATAAGTTGCATTTTAAATTATGGTAGAAAAAATAAAATACTTGGGGGGAGTATACCTGCCAAGACAAACCCAAGAATTTTATTAACATATTTACAAAACACTTCTCACACAAATAAAATCAGATCTAAACAAATAGAAAAATATCAATTACTCATGGGTAGGCCAAGCTAATATAATAAAAATAATAATGCAACAAAGTTGTCTCTTTGTTCAGTGGCATACTAAATAAATTGCCAAAAATTGTTTTATAGAACTAGAAAAAAATAATAGCACAATTAATCTGGAAGAACAAAAGGTCAAGAATGTCATGAGAGGACTTCTGGGAGTGGAGCCAAGATGGCAGAGACCAGACAGGAATCTCTGTAACCTCCTCTAATCTTCCCTGAAACCAACAGTAGATGAATCCTCTAGACTGACTTTTAAGTCAAAGAATCCACAATATCTGGAATACAACACATTTCTAGAAGAATATACCCTGGAAGAAGTTAAAAACAGGTCTGTTTTAATTGGGTAAGGGAGGTGGTATGGCACTCAGACATCAGCATAAGGAGACCAGGGCAGGGACCTGGAGCAGGAGTGGGAGGATTATGGCTTTCACACAACTGGTAGTCTTCTGTGGGCCTCGTGAGCCAATCTGTCCGGATTGTAAGGACATGGTTTAGAAGATCTGCCTTTTGTGGAGGGTCGATTTTGAACCACTGAACCCCTGAAGATCACTTGACCTAGCTGCCATTACATGGCACCCTAAAGCAAACAATCAGCAGAACTACCCAGCACCTGAAATAACTCAATCAACAGAACTGTCCCAGGGCAAATTAAAGCAGCTGTCCCGCCTTTGCCTTTAGGAGAACTCACACCTTTAAAAAAATGAATAAAACACCAAAAAGAACTCTCACCATAGACAGCTTTTATGGAGAGAGGAAAGAACACACCTCAAATCCTAAAACAACTCCAGAAAAAGCACAAAAGAAAGACATAAGCTGGACCCCATTTCACAAGGCTTTCTTTAAAGATTGCATAAAGGATCTTAAAATAGAGTTAGGAGAAATATGGGGAAATGAAATGAGATCATTGCAAAAAATGGAAAGAAAGATAAAAGAATGCAATGAAGAAAAATGTAATTAATCAATTGCAAAAAAAAATAAAACAGTAACTAAAGAATATAAGACATTAAAAATTAGAATTGTACAAATGGAAGTGAATGACTCAACAGAACTTCAAGAATCAATCAAACAAAAACAAAAAAAGGAAATATCTCCTAGGAAAAATAACTGACCTGTAAAATAGAACTAAGAGAGAGAAAATCTAAGAATTATAGGGCTTCCTGAAAACCATGATGAAAAAAAGAACTTATATGATATCATCCAGAAAATCATGAAAGAAAACTGCCCTGATATTTTAGAATCAAAAGGCAAAATAAATATTGAAACAATCCACTGATGAAGAAGAAATTAGAGGTAGAAAAGGGATAATACTGAAAGAAGAGAAAATAGGAGGTAAAATAAGGGAAATTGCTTCACACAAAGAAGCAAAGGAAACCTATTATAATTGAGAGAAAGAAGGGAGGGGAATGAGCATTTTCTTAATCTTAATCTCATCAGATTTGATTCTGAGAGAATAATAGACAGATTTGGAATCACAGAGAAACTTGTCCTACCTTACAAGGAAATAGGAAGGAAAGGAGAAAAGAAAGGGAAAGACAAAAGGGAAAACAAGATTTTGGGGAAAGGTGTATAAAAAAGGGGGTGGGGCTCTAAAGGGGAAGGATTGTTTAAGGGAAGTGGTTATCAAAAGTAAAATACTAGGGAGGAGGGAAAGGGAATAGGAAAGAGAAAAGCATAACCTATGTTAAATAAGATGGCAGGAAATACAGATTGTTATTTTAACTCTGAATGTGAATGGAATGAACTCTCCCTTAAAGCAGAAGCAGATAGCAGATTGGATTAAAAGCCAGAATCCTACAATATTTTGGTTACAAGAAACATATCTAAAGCATAGACATATATACAAAGAAGGTCAAGGACTGGGGCAGAATATATTATGCTTCAGGTGAACAAAAAAAAAAAAAAAAGCAGGGGTAGCAATCCTGATCTCAGATAAGTAAAAGCAAAGATAGATCTAATTAAAGGAGACAGGGAAGGAAACTATATCTTACTAAAAAGTACCATAGATAATGAAGCAATATCAATATTAAACATATATGCACCAAGTGGTATAGCATAGAAATTCCTAGAGAAAAAGTTCAGAGAGATACAAGAAGAAATACACAACAAAAATATAATAGTGGGAGATCTAAACTTCCTCTCTCAGAACTAGAAAAATCACACCACAAAATAAATAAGAAAGAAGTTAAGGAGGTAAAGAAAATGTTAGAAAAGGTAGGTAAGACAGATCTTTGCAGGAAATTAAATGGAGACCGAAAGGAGTTTACTTTTTTCTCAGAGGTTCATGGAACTTATACAAAAATTGACCATGTGTTAAGACACAAATACTTCAAAATCAAATGTAGGAAGGCAGAAATAGTAAATGCATTTTTACAGATCATGATTCAATAAAAATCACATGCAATATAAGGCCAGGAGAAAATAGACCAAAAAACAATTGGAAACTAAATAATCTCATCATAAAGAATGAATGGGTGAAACAGCAAATTACAGACACAATTACTAATTTCATCCAAGAGAATGCTAATAATGAGACAACATACCACAATTTGTGGGATGCAGCCAAAGTGGTAATAAGAGGAAATTTCATATCTCTAAATGCTTATTTGCATGAAATAGAGAAAGAGAAAAGCAATGAATTGGGCTTGCAGCTAAAAAAGCTAGAAAAAGAATAAATTACCCCCAAAATGAAATACCAAACTTGAAATCCTGAAAATAACAGGAGAGATTAATAAAATTGAAAATTAAAAAATGAATTAATAAATAAAACTAAAAGAGAATTACCCCTTAAAACTGCTTCGGTCTTATCCCACAAATTTTGGTATGTTGTCTCATTATTTTCATCCTCCTGAATGAAATTATTGATTGTGTCTATGATTTACTCTTTCACCCATTCATTCTTTAGGAGTACATTATTTAATTTCCAATTAACATTTTGTCTATTTTCTCCTGGCATTATATTGCATGTGATTTTTACTGCATCATGATCTGAAAAAGATGCATTTACTATTTCTGTCTTTCTGTATTTGATTTTGAGGTTTTTGTGCCCTAACACATGGTCAATTTTTGTATAAGTTGCATGAACCACTGAGTAAAAAATTAAGCTCCTTTTCTGTCTCCATTCAATTTTCTACAAAGCTCTATCATACATACTTTTTCTAACATTTTGTTTACCTCCCTAACTTTTTTTCTTATTTATTTTGTGGTTTGATTCATCTCTATCAAAAAGAGCAAGGTTGAGATCCCCCACTAGTATAGTTTTCATGTCTATTCCTTCTTTTCTTTCTTGCATCTCTCTGAACTTCTCTCTAGGAGTCTGTATGCTATCAAACTTGGTGCATATATGTTTAGTATTGATACCACTTCATTATCTATAGTAACTTTTAGTAAAATATAGTTTCCTTCCTTATCCCTTTTAATTAGATCTATCTTTGCTTTTACTTTTTACCTTTTTATGCTTCTCTTCAGTTTTATTTGTAGAGGTCAAATTTTTTGTTCAGATCTTGTCTTTTCATTAGAAATAGGTGAAATTCACTTACATCATTGAATGTCCATCTTCTTCCCTGGACGATAATCCTCATTCTAGCTGGATAGCTGATTCTTCGCTGTAATCCAAGTTCTTTTGCATTTTAGGAATATCTGATTCCAGGCCCTGTGATCCTTTAATGTGGAAGCTAATAGACCGTGGATGATTCTAATTACAGTTCATTGATATTTGAATTGTTTCTTTCTAGCTGCTTGCAATATCTTTTCCTTGGTGCAATACTCCTGGAATTTAGCCACAATATTCCTTGGGGATTTAATTTTAGGGTTCCTTTCAGGAGGTGATCGGTGAATTGTTTTGATGCCGATTTTGCCTTCTGATTCTAAAAACATCAGAGCAGTTTTTTTTTCATGATTTCCTGGAAGATAGTGTCTAGGATCTTTTTTATATCATGGCTTTCAGGGAGTCCAATAATCCTTAAAGTATGTCTCCTGGATCTGTTTTCCAGGTCAGTTGTTTTTCCTAAGAGACAATTCATATTTTCTTTGTTTTTTAATTATTCTTTTGTTTTTGTTTGACTGATTCTTGAAGTCTTATTGATTCATTCACTTCCCTTTATTCAGTTCTAATTTTTAATGTATTATTTTATTCAGTTACCTTTTTTAGCTCCTTTTTGTAACTGGCCAATTGAATTTTTTGTTCATTTCATTCTTTTACTATTACACCAATTTTGTTTTTCAGTGAATTACTGTCTTTTTTCAGTTTTACCAATTTTGTTTTTTAGGGATTTGTTGTCTTTTTCCATTTCATCATTTTTGTTTTTCAGAGAATTGTTTTCTTTTTCATATCTCTTTTGTAGGGCATTATATACTTCTTGAACTGATCTCAATTCATTTCCCCATTTTTCTTCTAAATTTCTTTTGAGATTCTTTATTCAATCTTCCAGGAAAGTCCTGTAAAATGGGGACCAGCTCCTGTCTCCCTTTGTGGCATCCTCTGGAGTTGCTTTACCTTTAGGAACCGCAGGATCTGAGTTCTGCATTTCTTTCTCTCCATAAAAGCTGTCTATGTTGAGATTTCTTTTCTGTTTCTTACTCATTTTTTAGAACTTGAGGTCTGTTTAAAGTAGAGGAGCAGCAAATGATTCAATTTGCCCTGGGGCAGTTTGGCTTGTTGACTTATGGTGCAGGGCTGGCAGGGCTAGGTTCTACATTCTCAGTGGTTTTCAATCTACCTTTTACTAAAGACACATCTGCCAGAGCACCTGCCCACAACCAGAGCAAAGTGATCCAAGTATCTCCCAGGGACTTTCCAGGTGCTTAGAATCTGGCATGTTAAGTCCCAGCCCCAGATTCCTGCCCTGTCTGTGTTCTGCCATCTGAGCTCAGCAAAACACTCAACCTCCTACCCATCTGAAACAGACCTAATCCAAAGCTCTTCCAAGGTAACTACTTCTGGGAATGTCTTGTACTCGAAATATTTGGTGGCATTTTGACTCCAAAACCTGCTTAAAGGGTTTATCTGCTGTTGCTTTGATAGAAGGTCAGAGGAAGTCACAGAGAGTTGTGTCTGCACTCCACCATCTTGGCTCCCCACACCTCATTCTTGATTTCAAACATGTGTATGCCTACCCTCTCATATCTTCCCACCAGTCTTGCATAGGATCCCTTTTTTTCTGGTTCCCCTTTCTTTTTTTTTATTAAAGCTTTTTATTTGTATAACATATGTATGGGTAGTTCCCCAACATCGATATTTACAAAGCTTTCCATTAAAAATTTTACCCCCAGTCCCCTCCCCTGCCCTCGATGGCAGGAAGTCCACTACATGTTAATAATGTTGAAATGCTTGAGAAGTTATGCAAGAAAAATCCTATCTACAAGAACAAAAAAAAGAATCATAGAAAGGCAACACAATGCAAGCAAATATCAATAGAGATCATGAAAATGTTACCTTGTGGACCATATTTCATTTCCCTCTCTCTGGGTGTATATGGTTTTCTTCAGTGAATAATTGGAACTGGTTTGAGACAATTCTTTGTTGCAGAGAGCCATGTCCATCAGAATTGATCATCACATAATACTGTTGTTGCTGTGTATGATGATCTCCTGGTTCTGCTCGTTTCACTCAGCATTAGTTCATGCAAGTCCCTCCAGGCCTCTCTGAAATTGTCCTGCTGGTTGTTTCTTACAGAGCAATAATATTCCATCACATTCATATACCATAATTTATTCAGCCACTCTCCAACTGATGGGCATCCCTTCAGTTTCCAGTTTCTAGCCACTACAAAAAGGGCTGCCACAAACATTCTTGCACATGTGGGGCCCTTTCCCTCCTCTAAGATGTCTTTGGGATATAGGCCCAGTAGAAACACTGCTGGGTCAAAGGGTATGCACAGTTTGACAACTTTTTGAGCATAGCTCCAAATTGCTCTCCAGAATGGTTGGATCCGTTCACAGTTCCACCAACAATGTATTAGTGTCCCAGTTTTCCCACATCCCCTCCAACATTCATCATTATCTTTTCCTGTCATTTTAGCCAATCTGACAGGGGTGTAGTGGTACCTCAGAGTTGTCTTAATTTGCATTTCTCTGATCAATAGTGATTTAGAGCAACTTTTCCTATGACTAGATATGGTTTTAATTTCATTATCTGAAAATTGTCTGTTCATATCCCTTGACGACTTATCTATTGAAGAGTGGCTTGAATTCTTATATATATGAGACAATTCTCTATAAATTTTAGAAATGAGGCCTTTATCAGAACCATTAAATGTAAAGATGATTTCCCAATTTGATGCTTCCCTCCTAATCTTGTCTGCATTTGTTTTGTTTGTACAGAAACTTTTTAACTTAATATAATCAAAATTATCTATCTGGTCTTCAGTTAGGAGTTCCAAGTCTTCTTTGGACATAAATTTATTCCATCTCCACAGGTCTGAGAGATAAACTATATTACGTTCCTCTAACTTGCTTACAAACTCCCTCTTTATATCTAGATCCTGAACCCATTTAGATCTTACCTTGGTATGTGGTGTTAGGTATGGGTCAAGCCCTAATTTCTTCCACACTAGTTTCCAATTTTCCCAGCAGTTTTTGCCAAATAGTTAGTACGTAACCCAAAAGCTGGGGTCTTTGGGTTTATCGAACACTAGACTGTTAAGGTTATTGCCT